>CAEGAF010106656.1:0-15115 GCA_903067075.1 Micropoecilia bifurca
CGGCTGATCCCGATCATCACCGATTTCACGGAAATCAGCCGATTATGATCGGTGACCGATCGATCGGCACACCTCTAGTTTCATATTAACACATACAAAACATTTGTATTTTTTTATTTTTCTGCAGAACTTCTTCCATCTACAATTGATAAGGGAAGTTATACTTGCTACTGTCATTATAATTTGGGTCATAATAGGTGGAACCATTTTTTCCAGGAAGGACTAATGAGTCTCCATACAAGTTCAAAAGTTTTAAAAACTAGAATTTGGTCTTTTACGTTTAAATTCATTCATTAAATTACACTTGGAGGCTTCAGAATAGAGACAGACAGACCGATGTTTACACAAATGTGTTTAAGCTATTTCTATGATATAACTCCTTTGCTTTATCACAGATCCTTCCTCCCTTCACTGCGCCCAACAAAATCAATGTGTTTACATATGTTGATATTTACACTTTCATGAGTTAAAAGCAGACCCCATCCTGAAGCTACCGCTAACTAGTTTGAATGCTAGCATAGCATTCTCACTTTGACTCCATAAAACAAACATTTCTCCAAAATACTCTTTTTTTTATTGAAAGCTGCAAATTTCAGTTGAGTTTAAATGCGACTGTTTTGGAGCGGGACTTCCATTCTTGATCAAAATCGTCTCAGTCCATGATGATTTAAAACGGTCAGCATAGGACTCTGGCACTCCAGAAGTTTCCGGTTCATGTGAGCCTGCAGCCGACACGTTGTGGTCTTTTCCAAATGGATTTGCTTCATCTGAGAGTAACCGATTGGGTCGGTTTTCCAGACCAAAGTAGAGCGATAGCCAAGTAAGTTATGCCGAATAACAGTTTGACATTAGTATAGAAATGGATCAGAAAGACTTTTTTTTCCCCAATTTGTGTGAATCTATATTTGTATCCAAAATCTGTCAAGCATATAGGGACGATGGTGGCAACAGCGGTAGGTTGCCAGCTCCATCCCTGCTCATTGTGGTCCAGGCTAAAACACTTCACCCATCTTCACCCACCTGATGGTGGTGGTCAGCAGGGCCCGACAGGCGGTGCTGGTGCATGGCAGTCTCTCCTCTGTCGGTCTGCCTCAGACTAGCAGTGGCTACTATCCAGTAGTTTGCCACCATAGTTGTGTGAATATGAATGGATAAATGGCTGAATGTAGTGTGGGGCATTTGGGGTTCTCTGGACTTGATACAAGTACAGACCATTTACCAAATGTTCTGTATATTAAAAGAATTCCCCCGCTGTGGTCAACATGGGTTCATATGCCTAAGTTTGCATAAAATCTTTTTTAGAACATACAGCATTATATGCTAAAACATCTGGGTGAATGAATTTGAATAACTAGAACTATATGTGTTGTTTTGACCCTGTAGTGAAAAGGGATCATTTCAATTAACATAAACTTGTGCACCAAATTTTTGTTCTCAAGAATCTTAGTAGCTCTACGCTAAATTATCATTCCAGCTGAACACATAATTAGCTGTTATACGGAAGTATCTGACCAGTATGGGCCCACACACCAGACCTCCAGGGTGCAGACCTGGCTGACAGCTGACCGATGTATGTTCTGTCACAACCAAAGCAGGATAAGTATCACTGCAAAACACGTCGAGCCCTTAAACCAGGCATGTCAAACTCAGTTTGGCTCTGGGGCCGGATCCAGACTCTCTGTTCTCAGGTGGGCCGGATCAGTATAAGAATATTTAGCTTTGTTTTTCGGTACTATGCTTTATCATTCAGCCTACATTTGTGGCCTAGCCTACATATTATAATTATAGATGACAAGGGATCTTTTCTGAGCACAACACATTTATTCAATAAACAATGGAAAAAAATAATTTTCATGTTTGGGTATGAATGTGTTAACAACTGGTTTATTTTAACAGCTGATGGAATGCAGTTTTACACCTGAACCAACTCACCACATTAACAAACTCAAGTGGGAGCTATGAAAAAATATTTTCGCCTTAATTGTCATACTGCTTTGAAATAAATAAAAAAAGTGCAGTGCATGGGCAATAAGATTAGACTACGTCAGATCAAACTACTAGGCTGGGCTACTGAAGCTAAGAACATACGGCACAATATCAATTGTCTTTAATATGAAACCAGATTAATCTTATTTTTAATTATCTGTATTCACAAGTGCAAACAAATTTCGTGTCGTCCCACTTTTTTCTCTCTCTCAATCTACTTGCTGCTGCTGGCTCCTGAAACTTGGCATCTTTTTGCCTTCACAAGTGCATCGATATTAGGTGTTAAATCCTGAGTAGCAGCACATTTAACAATGTCATTCAAGTGTTTATTTGTTAACCTTGAGCGCTGCTTTGTTTTATTATTATTCATTACCGAAAACACCTGTTCACAAAGGTAAGTGGTCCCAAACATGGATAGAACCTTTGCAGCAATGGCTGTTAATTTGGGGTAACATGGCACGAATCGCACTGCAAGTCAATAAGCCCGAGTTGAACGTCAGCTGGCATATCAGAAGGCTTCGCTGTAAATGGCAAGCGAAAAAAGCCAAATTTGTTCTGAAGTTCACCGAATACCTGAAACCTCTGCTTAAACTCTCGCAGCAAATCTGTTATGTTATCTTTATATTTATCCAAATCATTGCCGGGACAGTCCGGTGCCTTCGGACGCACAGCTGTGAGACAAGAGAAATGCGCGGTGTCACCGTTGGATAGATGCGTCTCCCACAGTGACAGTGAACGCACTTATGCTGTCGTAATATTGAGTGACGACTCTGTTACGGCCCTGCAATTTAGTGTTAAGTGTATTCAAGTGTTGTGTAATGTCAACCATGAACGCAAGATCCTGCACCCATTCCTTGCATTTAAGTTCCTTTACTGGACATCCCTTCTTCTCCATGAACTGTCCAATTTCCCCTCGTAGCTCAAAGAAGCTCTTAAGTACCGCACCTCTGCTTAACTACCGGACGTCAGTGTGGTACTGCAGGCCAGCATGAATGTCATCATCACTGAGAAATGTGTCAAACTGACGGTGATTTAGCGCGCGCGCTCTGATGAAATTGACAGTTTTCACAACCACGCTCATAACATGGTCCATTTGCAGTGTTTTACAACATAACGCTTCCTGATGTAAAATACAATGAAATATCCAAAACACTTGTCCTCCATTTGCAGTCTGTACTTTGTCACGGAATTTTGTGGCAACGCCTGCCTTTCTCCCGACCATTGATGGCGCACCGTCCGTAGCCAGGCTCACGGCACGGGACCAGTCCGCTCCCACCTTGTCCAGCGCTCCAACCACAGCGCTGAAAATGTCATCTGCTGTTGTGGTGTCATTCATGGGCACCAATTCAAGCAGCTCCTCGGTGATGGTCAAAGTTCCATCAACACCTCTAATGAATATGGCCAGTTGAGCAATATCTGTGGCATCGGTACTCTCATCTATTGCAATTGAAAATGTGATAAATGACTTGATTTTCTCTTTCAGTTGGCCGCTCAAGTCACTTGAGAGTTCTGATACCCGATCTGCGACAGTGTTCCTTGTTAGACTAATATTGGCAAAAAGCAGGTCGCTTTTCAGGGCACACGACTTCTGCAGCCTTCAGCATGCATGTCTTTACAAACTCCCCATCAGAAAAGGGCTTGGATGCCTGTACCAGCTTGTTGGCAATAATGTAGCTGGCTCTTACAGCGTCATCAGAAATATCACGGCTGCGTGTAAAAGTAGACTGCTGTTTCTTCAGACCAGCGACCAATTTGTTTATCTTGTCTTTCCTTATTTGTCCTTTCAAGTGGTCATACTTTTCTTTATGATGAGTCTCATAATGCCACCGAATATTAAACTCTTTGAACACAGCAACTTGCTGATTACATACCAAGCACACTGGTTTTGCGTTCACTTCCGTGAATAAAAACTTCTCAGTCCATTTTTCCTGGAAAACTCTGCATTCCGTGTCCACTTTTCTTTTTTTTGACAGTGCCATTTTGGGAAGGGTGTGTTGACCGATAACTTGTTTAGTAGTGGTGAATGGTGAAGTAAGATTGCCGGTTTATTTTTACTTGGACCCATCAGTTGCGAATGTTTACATCCTGTGACTAACTTGTATCAGTGCCGCATGCTGGACGTGAGCGCTTGTACACATTTACTGCCCTCTAGCGACCGGAGGGAGCATTTGGTTTGTATTTATTTTTTTAAAATCCTATTTTTTGATAGAAATGAGCTAGAGACTCGCTTTTTTTTTTGGCATACTCAGAAATCTATGCCGGGCCGGATTAAATCATCCAACGGGCTGGGTCCGGCCCGCGGGCCGTATGTTTGACATGCCTGCCTTAAACTAAAGGAGGAAACCAAAGCAAAAAAGGGTCCACTGTGTGTGTCCATGTATGTGTGTCTGGGCATGTGTAAACAGCTTCTGTCATTTGCACACGTACACACACACATGCATTCATACAAACAGAGAAGCGTACAGGAAGCTGTTAGTCACTTTTCAAGGCTAACACTCACATTTCAGGTTTCTTTTGAACTGTGATAGCGACTCGCCGTTGAAAGGTTGGCTTGACGAGCTTCACAAACACACAGATCTCTGAAACCTGGAGTATAGATATGACATACACCTGATCATGAGATAAGAAAAGAGACTTCTCATTTCACCTGGTTATTTCAGAAGTACCCCCCCCAACCCCCCCCGAATGCCATTTAAAGCTGAGAGCTAGCAGAGCAGGATGACATGAATTCCCCACTGTGATATTAAAATATGATTCATGTGGAATCCAGTCACCAAGTGACCAAATAAGTTTTTTTAAAATATGGCTTTCCTATTGTTCTGCGAGTGAAACAGATGTCAGAGGCAGAGGAGAGACATATTAAATCAAAGACAAAAACATGCCAAGAGCTGCTTGTAGATTTAAACTCTAGCCAGTAAAGCTGATATATCGTCTCAGTCTTACTTCATCATTTCATCCATATAGCACTTCAGTGGACTGGGATCACTTTGACCCAGTGAAATGGAAAAAGGCTTCCATATCTGTTAATAGACTAAAATAAAGCATCTCTGCTTTAATAATACACTTAATCATACATATGCACTGAGTTAAGGGTCAGCCATTTAATAACAAAAGGTCATGAGGAACCAGAACATGTTTACGATCTGTCAAAGCAACTGGAGGGATTCCAAGGATGGATTCTATAGCAGTTCTATGCGCTGGCTGAGAAGAATTAGTTTACTTTTCCTCCTTTTCCTACAGCTTTGTAAGCCATCTTTAATAATAATAAAAGATGGAGTTGTTACTGGTTTCAATGATTGGCTGTAAAGCATAGTATTTTTGTGATTTGCCTTCCAGTTTTAAAATTAAAACACAGTTAAAACTGAATTAGGTGACCCTGCAATAAAAACTCCAGTAGTTTGTGCATCCAGTGTATTGTCTTATATCCAGGTGCGTTGCCATGGATACAAGTAAAAGGCAGTGAACGTAAGGTGTCAATATTTCAACTAACGGTTAAATGAAGATGTATGTTGGACTTTAAGCAACAAAGGCCCCACAGCACGTTGACAGACAAAACAAACAATTGTTTCCTTAAGCTAGCTGTCACTCCTTAGCTGCTAATACTAAGGAAGGTCAGTTTTATCTGGATGTTTGCGCTGCTCAGAACACTCAAGTATGTCTGTTACTGGTCACCATATAAAGATAGTCCTGTATAAACATGGGCTGAGCCTGAGAACACAGTCCCTGCTGTTAGGTACAGGGGTTGCTGCATCATGCTGTGGGTAAGTTTGATGCATGGGGGGACTGGTTCACTTCACAGAAAATAAGTGGTCTCATAAAGATGGTCTCAAGAAGAAAGAACATTACATGGAAACTCCTCATTTGAAGTCATCAGCCATGATGTTAAATGGATTTTGCAGGTAGACAATGACCCGATAAGCCAAAGGTTACAAGGTGGCTTAAGGACAACAAAGTCAATGTTTCTGAGCAGCCATAGAAAAGCCCCAATTGCAGTCTGGTAAACAAATAGTGGGCAGAGCTACAACAGTGTCTCTGAGCAAGTTGGGCAACAAACTGACCAGCTAACCAGTTAACCACATTAGTTCTGTCAGGAGGAGTCGGCCAAAATTCAAGACAGTTGTGAAAAGCCTGTGGAAGAAAACTTTAAACATTTAACCAAATTTATGGTGTTAAAAAGGTAATTCTACCAAATACTATGAAATTTTCCTCCTGTAAACCTTTGACACTGAAGTTTTGGTCAGTCAAATGTATTAAAACTTGACTGAAGTGTCATGCTTCACATGGTTCACCACCAAAGTGTTATGACTGGAGCATTTGCCAGGTCCAACACCATAATGCTATGACTGACCTGTTTCACTGCTAAAGTACAAAGCCTGAACCCGATACAAACTGAAACTCTGTTCGGGACGATCGACTATAAGCTTTGCACGTGGTTCTCACTCAAACTATTGATTACATAAAATAATGATAGCTACTGCAGTGTATACAAAGCATTATAAGAACAAAGAACGGCTCTCAGTGACAATGAGAGTCCTTTAGTAAAGAGCCGTTCAGAAGAATCGGACTGTTCCTGAATGTCACATCACTATATTGCAGACTTTTGGACATAGCGTTGTCCCATATAGGCGACAAGTCAGTCAACACCTCCGCACAATAATTAAGTGCAGTGAGTGACAACTCCTTTTCATCACAAATGCCTATGTGTCTGTACATCTAGCTTTGCTAACATCACGTCAACGGAGGTTACCTTTCTTTGAGCTTCTTTTCTAAGTGACGAAAGAAGTTAAGACGTTGTCCCCACCGTCTGTGGGGACAACGTCTAGTTTTCACATAGTGATGGGTAGATGAGGTGTGAATCGTTTCGACACATAGCAAAACTGTGTTGATTCTGTAACGATACTGTGTCACTCAATACTGACACCTGCTGGACATTAAAAATTCCTACAGGCAGCATAGTGATTTGATGACCTAGTCTATAAAATAAGATTTAAGCTAAATGAAGGAGCAGGTGTGTGCAGTTTTCAACCCCTAATTTCCTCCATGTCTCTTCTCAGATACATGGTGCATAGCTGAGGAAATCCTGGAGAAATCACTGGAGCAGAAAAACACTGCCTTAGAGAAGGAAAAGACCGATCTGGAGCAGAGAAGCACAGTTTTGGAGCAGATAAACACTGCCCTGGAACAGATAAACATTGCCCTGGAGCAGGAAAACATTGCCCTGGAGCAGAAAAACACTGTCCTAGAGAAGGAAAAGACCGATCTGAGCAGAAAAGCACAGTTTTGGAGCGGATATACAATGCCCTGGATCAGGAAAACACTGCCCTGGAGAAGGAAAATACCTATCTGAAGCAGAAAAGTATCTTTTTGGAGCAGATAAACACTATACTGGAGCAGGACAACACTGCCCTGGAGAAGAAAAACAGTGCCCTCAAGGTAAGAAGCATCGCTTTGGAGCAGTAAAGCACTTACCTAGAGGAAATAAACACCACCTTAGAGCAATAACATACCACATTGGAGAAGAAAGGCACTTTGAGCATGTATACAAAAACCTGCAGTTTGAAGTGGAACTGTTGAAGAAAAAGCTGAAGGACACAGAAATAACAGCCAGATTTAAAGGTAAGTCTTGTCTAGCCATCACGAAGACAGCCAGTCTGTTTCAGACCAGCCACAGCCACAGAAGCAGCAACCTGTATTCTGACGTGTGGTCAGAGACTTCTCCACTACACTTTTGAAAACGCAATATGCACTACACTTCTCCAGGGCTGCATAGCGAGTCCTGTCGGTCTCCTGCCTGACCTCCAGAGCCTCATAGCAAGTCTCATCAGTCTCCGGTCTGACCTGCAGGGCTTGGTAGCGAGTCCTGTCTGTCTCCTGCCCAACCTCCAGGGCTTTATAGTAACTGCATGGACTTTCCATATTCTCCCCATGCATGTGTGGGTTCTCTCCGGGTACTCCGGCTTCCTCCCAAAGTCCAAAAGCATGATGGTTAGGCACCTGACGATCCTACCCATGGGATCGCTAATCACATAACTAATCTTGTGTTCTGCTGCTGTTTCAGACTGGCCACAGCCACAGAAGCAGCAGCCTGTATTCAGACGTGTGGTCTCCACTACACTTTTGAAAATGCAATATGCAATACACTTCTCCAGGGCTTGGTAGCGAATCCTATCTGTCTCCTGCCCGACTTCCAGGGCTTCATAGTAACTGCATGGAGTTTGCATGTTCTCCCCATGCATGTGTGGGTTCTCTCCGGGTACTCCGGCTTCCTCCCAAAGTCCAAAAGCATGATGGTTAGGCACCTGACGATCCTACCCATGGGATCGCTAATCACATAACTAATCTTGTGTTCTGCTGCTGTTTCAGACTGGCCACAGCCACAGAAGCAGCAGCCTGTATTCAGACGTGTGGTCTCCACTACACTTTTGAAAATGCAATATGCAATACACTTCTCCAGGGCTTGGTAGCGAATCCTATCTGTCTCCTGCCCGACTTCCAGGGCTTCATAGTAACTGCATGGAGTTTGCATGTTCTCCCCATGCATGTGTGGGTTCTCTCCGGGTACTCCGGCTTCCTCCCAAAGTCCAAAAGCATGATGGTTAGGCACCTGACGATCCTACCCATGGGATCACTAATCACATCACTAATCACGTGTTTTGTGGCTGTACAGGTAAGCAACCTGTACACGTGACTTTTTTTTTTTGCTTGTCCACAAGAGGAGTCTTTAATCCTTCAAAAACAATCCCATATACAAGTTTTGCACTAAATGTAATGGTTTTATAGCTAAACAGTTGACGAGATTTAAAGTCTATAGGACATGTCATAGTTTTATAAAACACACTTCGTAAACAACATATTTAGTTGCTGACCGGACATGTCTGGTATCACCTGACACGGGAGAGACTGACTTTTCAAGACACCAACTGATCGCCTTTGTTAATTCACTCCCGCGTCAGATTTTCAACTGTGTAATTTGACCCCCTGCCATGTGTCTGTACTCCAGAAGAGTTTGGCAAAAAACAGTAAGACCTGTAACAACAACAGAGCTGTAAAGTCTTACTGTTATAAGAGTTGAAAAAAGTTTAAAAAATAGCAAAAAGCGTAAGTTAGCACAATTAGCAGCAAAAAGCATTAGCAGAATAAAGCTCTTCCCTATGTAATGCTAATGGCATGCCCCCACTAACATAACTTGTCACAGAAAAATTCTGTAGTTCTGGGTCCTTCAGCTCCTGTGTAGTTACAGTTTTTCTACTGGTTGTTCTGTCTAATTGAGATAGTAGCAAATATGTAAATGCTTCCAACTGACAGCGCAAGCACCTGCAGAAAGGAACACACACACATGCACACACACACATACGCATGCACACGCACACACATAAACATAGATAATATTTACAGGAACTTAATGTGGGAATGCAAATAAGTATAATGCGGACTGGACTGGGTGTAAACCAGAACAAGTCTTGTTGCCATGTACTGTCCGGATGACGGATGAACAGGTCACTGGATGAAGTGTTCAGAGAATGCTAATGCCTTTGATCTCGCTTTTTTAACAAACAACATTTAAAAAACAACAGCAAAAAAAATGTACAAACCAGAATCATCAAAACTTCATGGTTTCATGTTGGTTTCATGCATTATTCTCATAATGTATTAATGTATACAACTTATTTTAATCTCCACAACAAACACACAGAGACAATGACGCAATAGCTTCACATCAATATGAGTGACACTTATAGAGAGAAAAAACTCTCATTTGTGCAGCTTACCCACTGTATGGTACTGTTATCAATATTTGAAAAAAAAAGAAATCTGGATACTAACCATTTCAGTTTAGTTCTATAACAGATCCACACAACCATAAAAACTGAAAAATTTCCCTGCTCAGCAACAGGTTACTGCATCGACAGTTTATCTGGAAAAGTAATGGCACATTTAGAAAATAGCATATTTCTTTTAGTTTTTACATGCTAACACTAAGTGTTAATGGTTCTAACAAGTTCCAAAGTGGTGCTCCAAAGTCGATCCTTGAGGGCCGGCCTCCTGCATATTGTAGTTCTCTCCCTTGTGGTAGTAACAACCTTTTCAGCATCTCAATGTTCACCTTGGGCGTCTAATGACCCATCATTTGATCCAGGTGCGTTTAACCAGGGAGAGAACTAAAACATGCAGGATGCCGGCCCTCAAGGACCAACTTTGGACACCCCTGTTCTATGACATCGATTCATTTGGAGAGAATTGTTGATTGATTCTGGCTAGTCACTCTGCAGCTGAAAAAAGTTTTCAAACATGCAAAAATTCTGTTAAGCACTGAAGTACAACGGAACAGTCACAACGCAACGCAAGGTCTGTCCAAGGATGCTAGAGAAAATTAGCGTTATTTGGTTAATTTAAATAGAACTCGTCATGTTCTAACCCTTCCAGGTGATGGATCTTATCTAACATGCAAAGAAGAAGGATTTCAGACCTCCTGCAAAACACGTAGTCACAAAACATAATGCATGACTCCATCCTCACAGACAGGGCTTTACTGGATTTCATGTTGATACATGTGAAAACATTGCAGAGAGGACACTGTCACTGAAATCTGTGATGTACTCATGAAAGAAGCACCAAGCAGTCTGAGGAGTAAGGAGCAGACCACCAAAGAACTCAGCAACTATGATTTGTTGCTTCGTTGGCCAGTCGGTCCTACTGTTGCCTCTCACTCACAACCACCTTTGATTGAGGCTTCTGTTTTTCTCATCGCAGATACTCAACCCACACACACACACGAATACATGCGTGCACACGCACACACAGCTGTTTGCATGGCAGCAAAACAGAGATTAAAGCAGCACATGGCCACAACAGTAAAGTTTCCGAAGTGAACACACACACAGAGCAGGTTGACACCACGGCCTGAGCAGAGGGAGAAGGGTCACAACCCACTGTGGACCCACAACCAAGCAAAATCCATGTGTTCCTTAATAACATGTGGTGGTATTTACATCAGCTCTGATTCAAAGCTGTAGATAAAGTCCTTTACTGTGTGTTTTTTCTGCTGTAACAGTTATACAATGTGAATACAGGGAAGCGGCTGCTGGTGTCATTGGCTAATAATCAACGTACCAATCTGCTTTACAAATTATCTGAAAACAATGTTGTAAAGCAATGTGTCACAGTGGACTGGACATAATGTTAATGTTATCCACTGTGTGTTTATGCTCGTTTGTATTTATTCAGTTGATATTAAAATCACCACCAACAACAAAGATGATCGTATGTTTCACATTCAGTCCTATGTTCAGTGACTGTGTTCCTTTGTCCAGTTTTTAAATATGATTTATGTCAGAACCCAGTATTCTGACGTAAAGCTCCTCTCTTTCATTCTCTCCTTGCTGGTTTCTGTTGTTACTTCCCAATTGGCTCCCTTTCTCCTTGCGTTCTAGTATTTGTATTTTGTTGGATAAAAATAAATAAATAATTATAGACCGCTTTGTCTAGTTTAAGTATCCTGGTGTGTTGTTGGCCATGGTAGGATGGAATGGGAAGTGGATGGAAAATGTTGGGTTTCGACTGCAGTCACAGAGTCGCTCATCGGGTCTGTTGGGGTAAAAACTAACTCTCCACTTAAGGTTGTGTTCATGTTTTAATCCTGACCAAAGAACAATGCAGGACATGATGGATGGATGGTCATACAGAAATGAACACACACACAGATGTGTGTGTACACTGGAGTTTTTAAGCTTATGTCATCATCTTTTTTACAGTGACTCAGCATTTTCAGCTACTAAGTAATGTTTCAGCCAAGAGACAAGTGTAACTCCGCCAGACTTTGTGCATTAAACAGTGAGCAAATCTGCTGAACAAGTTCCCAAAGACATCAGGGATGCTTCAAACTGGATGTGCTCCAGGAACTACAGTGTGCTTGGTCCTACAAATAGGAAGTGACATCATTGACAGCAGTGTATGAATGAGATGTTTTTTCTCCATCTGTTCTCGTGGCTGACTACAACAGCAAGGTCGCCGTGTGCATATGAGCTCTTGCTCAACATTTCCAGACATGTAGATGTTACAGGTCAGCATGCAGCCCTGTTGGAGCTATTAGCACTACTTTCCCCGTTAAGTACACAGGTAGAAGCTGGTCGTCTCTCTCTCTCACACACACACACACACACGCACATCTGATGACGACACAGCAGCACAGAAAGGATTTGAACTGCATAGGAAAGGAGAAATCTTAAAGTTCTGCTCCCGCAGTGAGACGTCACTCAGCAGGGAAGGTGACTCTGAGGACGTTCAGACCGCCTGCAGGAATCTCTTCCAGCACAAATAAATTAGCACAAATGTGACAAGTCCTCTGCTGAGTTTATTAGTGCTTCATTTCTCAGATGAGTGTGGCAGCAGCCAAAATTTCAAAATGTTCTCAGAGGCCTGTTTCGAGATCAGGTCCAATTCTGTCTGATGGAAATTAGAAGTGCAGTGTGTGTGTGTGTGTGTGTGTGTGTGTGTGTGTGTGTGTGTGTGTGTGTGTGTGTGTGTGTGTGTGTGTGTGTGAAAGATTGCAGCATGTGTCACCATCCTTCCACATACCCACACTCATATCATGTGTCACTAGAAGGTAACAGGTGAGGCTGTCTGGATTCTAGTAACAGCTGCTTCCTCAAAAGGCTGCCAAGCCTCACATGTTGCCACGACGACAAAGTCACCACACTCAATGTTGCTGTTAAGATGTGAAATGCATTCAAAGTGATATAAGGTTTTGGCTGATGATGATCTATGCATATCCTTACATCCAGGCCTGTTAACTTTACCATGGTTATTATCTAGTAACATGTTTAAGATGGTTAAGATTTCACGTCAACTTCAGGCAGCAGCATTTAAGCGCACACATCTCTGATACTGAGAGTTAAAATAAACATCTACTGGACTGTCTCATCTACAAGAGACAGTCCAGCAACAGTCAGATGTTCTTATTCTGATATCAACACAGGTCTTACACATGTACAGTACATTATATTCACACGTTTCATCAGCGTTTGGTGCATTTTTAATGTAAATTAACAGATAAGATCACATTTTGTTTGCATCTACAGGTCAGGAGTAGATAAACAATAAATCAATTAATCGCATGATAACAGAAAATTATCGACGTCATTTTAATTCATCGGCTTTATCGTTTCTTCTCCTGCCCTTTTCTCTTCCTGTTGATGGATGAATAAAAACTCAACTCTGGTGCTCTCTTCTGACCCTCCTTTCTCTTCTGACCCTCCTTTCTCTTCTGACCCTCCCTTCCTCATTTGCTTAGTGTAACGGAGGAGTGAACTATTGAATCAGGAAGTCAGATGTGCCTGTCTTCTCCATGTAAATGTAATGATTATTGAAGGGCAATGTAGCATACAGACTTTATAATCTGTAGTCTATTGGTTTGATGTAGTTTTTATTTCCACTTTGTTTTATGTTGTGTTTGGTTTTCATTCAATTGCATTTTTTTTTTTATTAACGGAGAGTCCAGTTTATTTTTGTTTTCGGTTGTTTTGTTTATTTTGTTCACCAGCTCCAGTGTCAAGTGTTCCTTTGAAAATAAAGTGGATTCATTTTTGGCAAGATTTGCATTCATCGTTATGTCAATACAATACATCAGTTTGAAACGGTCTTCAAACAATATTAGCGTTTATCACAATAATTTTTGAGACAACAGCTCAGCAAAATGTGTTATCGTGACAGGCCCAGGCGTGGACAATATGGGCTAAAAAGTCTGATTTGTACGACTATAATGCATACAGTAGCTGCATTTAATCACATTTTCAAATGTATTGATATTTATTGATGGTCTCATTGAACAAACTGTGGAGAAAATAGTAATAATTACAACACAGACAGATTTGGGGGACTTTAAACATTAGTGAGTGGAATTTATTGTGGTAACATAAATCAAAATGATAATCATGAAGAAATTATCATGATAAAAGACAGACGGTAGAATAAATGCCCACTCCTAGTCAGGAGGTTAGAAATCAGTCTCCATTTTGACACCAAACATACAATGCAAATAAAAGTACAGAAAATAAAAGTGAACAATAGAATAGTAGAGTTTCTCCAGCTGGGTGAGAGGTGGGATCCGCTCTGGACAAGTCACCATCCCAACTGTGTTTTAGAATAAAGAAGCTGCTCAGTTAAAGAGCCAATGTGTATCCCACATTTACGGGGAACATTTTGAAACTGTTTCAAAAATTGGAAAGACAGTCTGAAAATTGTCCTCATTTATACCGTCCAAAAACCCCAGCCAGAAGTCAGGCTGTCGGCGTCCTGTCACATTCAGAACTCAATTTAAAATCTTGTTGTTTACATCCAAAGCGATCCACAGCCTTGCCTCTCCTTATCTGTCCGATTTCATGCATATCACCGGTCATTCATGTTCTCTTCATTCACCTCAGTGCCTCTTGTCCGTCTCAGCACCATGGGGAAAAGAGCCTCCTCTTACTCTGCTCTAGAGTTGGGGAGAAGCTCTTCCCCCTGACATCCGTAACATCGACTCTTCTAATCTTCAGAGCACAACTCAAACCTCATCTGTTCAACTTGGCTTTCTCACTTTAACTGTGCTGTTATTTTGTGGTTTTTGTGTCTGGTTTTAGTTTGTGTTTTTATGATGTAAAGTGTCCTACGGTGTTTTGAAAAGCGCTGGCAAATAAAATGCATTAATAATATTATTAATAGTTTTATTATTAAAGGTCAAAAGCCACCAGTGTCATCACTGCCGCTGCGCCACAGAAGCTCATCTGAATGAACATTAAAAATGTGTTCATGTCAATATATAATTTGCATATATGGTTCAAAAGCAGCAGGATGATTATATCTTCTCTCTCTGTTTATGTGTCACACATGTGTTGTGTGCACACATGCATACACACACACACAGAGGCATGCTAATGGTCTCGGCTCCAGTTTCCCCTGCAGAGGAAAACCACATCCATCACTCCTCTAACACAAACCACACACACATATGCAGTGCTTTCCAGGCATTGTACAGGCAAAGACACACACACACACACACACACACACACACACACACACACACACACACACAAACAGCACCAGAATGTGAAAGCTGGTCTGGGAGACACCGTCTAATAAAGCGACACACACT
>CAEGAF010106679.1:0-13760 GCA_903067075.1 Micropoecilia bifurca
TTTTTGCGCTTACGTCACTATGACGTCACCGCGACTAGTCGACGTCGACTCGACTATTGTCATGATGTAGTCGACCTTGAAAAATATGTAGTCGTTCAACCCCTAGTAGCAACACGAAGGATCAGCACTTTTACTGTTACAGTTACTGTTCAGAAACTACCGTAATAAGTTCTGTTAAATCTAAACTTGGCAACCTTTTCTTTTTCAACCTAATTAATGTGATATTCAATTGACCAGGTGCGCAACTACACATTATTCAGGAGTATGCGAAAACATACATTTTCGCATACTCTCGCCCCTCCTCCACAACGATACGTGAAGGGTAAAACTTGCTACATTTACCTCGTTACGTGCACGAGGTGAAGGAGCATAAGGCACTGAAAACGTCATCAGCGCGTCCCCCCTCCAGACGGGCTTTTGACGCCTCCTTTGGTGCAGCCTATGCGTTGCATGCGCTGCATACCCACTTTTTGCGCCACTGCAATTAACCTGTTTTCACTCAAATGTTGGCTGTCCGCCCCCCTCTGCTGCTGCTGCATCGTTGTGGAAAACCTGGAGCGGCAGAGAATCTGCGGCTTATATGTGCATGTTTACTGGTTTAAAAAAAAAAAACCTTTGGGGTTGTGGCTTATAGTCCAGTGTGGCTCCTAGTTAGAAAAATATGGACTATAATCCTTCCTGGATTTTTTCTGAGAAGAACCCAGAGAGATTTGGTTATTATTTATTTTATTAATAGTATTATTTATTTCCAGGGTTTTTCTGAGAAGAACCCAGAGAGGGTTATTTGATTGTGTTTTCTGGAAAACAATAAATTTTTACATTTAGGCACTTCTGCAATCGTCACACTTTTTCTGTTACCAACTGACTCCAGCCCCCCACAAGAGAAGGGAAAAGTTAGCTGGCCCTCACAGGAAAATGTTTGGGGACCCCTGCTCTACATGCTTTGATTATCTGTCACTTTGCTGTTGTTCCACTGAATTTTACCTAATGTGGGACAGTAATTAATAGTTCTATTTTGTTTAACAGTATGTTGGGCTTAGACAGGACTCACCCTCCGTGAATTGCAGCCGATCTCTCTCGAGCTCCCACAGTCTGATCTGGTCTGTTATAGTTGGAGGCAGCACTGGGGTCTGAAACACATGCAAGCAAAATAAAGGGCCTGTGTCTTGCCTTAAGATGTCACCAAGACATCATTTCTTTTTTTAAAAGTGAGCCAACAATACCTGTGTCAGCAGGACAGGGTGAGCTCTGGTCCTTAGAAAGTGGATGATCTAATAAAACACAATGTTCAAATAACACAGTACAAGAGATGTCATGTGCAGCTGCATGTTTTCTCTGGTATATTAATTATATATATATATATATATATATATATATATATATATATATCATTAAAACTAAAAATATTTAATCTGTACACCCCATATTTCACAATATGTACAAATGCAATTTTGAAAAATAGAAAAATGCCCCTCTGATGTAGAAAAATATTCAGATATGTTGCATATTTATTAAAAATAGAAATGTGAAAGAAATCACAATTTTCTAAGCAGCATTTCCACCAGAAAACGTAAGTCTGATGGTTGGGGCGCAGAGGCGGCAAATCGTCTTTTGTACTAAAAGAAAAGGGAATGTAAAATATTACCAGATAACATCACCAGTAAAATACTATTTAAACCCACAACTATAGTCTTAAAAACAGCAAATCAAAAAGTACAATTAAAAAAATATCGATCATTTGCTCTTCTGTTAAATCCAACTTGAGTCAGCAGCTGCTTCAGGCCCCCAGGCCTTCAGGAGTCTAATAAATGGTAACATTTTAATCACAGATATAGAAATTTAACATTTGTTTATAGAGGATATCAGTGCTGCTAAATAATTTGATTTAGAATTACTTTATGTGGCTTTAGTAGCTCTTTCATTTTGTGTCCATTGAATTTTTAATAAGCACCAAAGACACTGTTTTGGTTCCCCGACCTCGATGGGATGAGCTTTTCTGATCTCTGCACAGCAAGCATGTCACCGCAATAATAAAAACAAGAATAAAAAAATAAAAACATGTTGCTATGTGACTGAAAGGTGAGTGTGAAAGCTCCTCCACAGGCTGAACCATCGGTTGACTAATGACTGAGGAACACATACAAACTTTATCAGTGCAGACATAGAGCCACACGTTGGGCAGGATGGTTAAGAAACCTATACATTATAGGTATCTTTTGTTTAGTACAGCCTCCGTTTTTTTGGATTATGATAATCTTAAGTTTTCTACTAATTAAAAGTCATCAGTGTTTTGTGACAATCTGTGTGTAGGTCTATTTTCTTATACACATAAGTGATAGACAAACATAAGTGATAGCCTGATAATATGTAAGAAATTTCTAAATGCATAATTCTTTTATGTTTTATAACCATTATTAAGTACATAATTCATATGCAACACTAAATTTTATTTCTTATTTATTTAGTTTACTAGTACATTAAAAACGGAATAGAATTCATCTTATTAGTGGGTGAATTACCAGATTATGCCAATAGAACAAGTACTATGATCTGCCTTGTTGCTGAAAATGTGTTATATAAATAAAATTACCTTACCTTAATCTCTGGAGAACTACTGGCAAGTAATAAGTAAAAAAGGTGAGAATATGGAGTACTGGAGGGCTTTTGATTTGGTTCTGCATCTCTTCTGTTCACTTTCCCTTTCCTGTGTCATTACTGTACAGGACTGCCTGACAGGCCACACACCTGCTGAGCGGTAATTCCATTAGCGATGGCCTGCTGAACGGATTCTCTTGTAAGCTGAGCGACCACCACATTGGAAAAGCGATACAACATCTCACTGAAAAGAGCCACCAGAGCAATCTGAAGTTCTGAATCTGAAAAACAAAAGCAAGTGAGAATAGATTCCATAGGGATGAATGAATTAAGTTTTGTCACCTGAAAAAACTGCAGCTGCATCACTAAAGGTCTGGACCTATTGCTTCCATATCAGTGGTGTGGCATCTTCAATATGTTGAGAATTAAAAAAAGTTTTCTTTAATAAAAATGTATTAGGCTAAAAAGAACAGCCATGACAAAAGTGTTGGGTGAATGAATTGGATTTTGCCTGTAACATTCTTGACAGGAACATGGTGCTATGAACTCAACAGAAAGTCCACACCTTATTCACATCAGATTGTGTGACTGTGTAATGATCAGTTTAAATATATGTAATATTCAATTTAAATGATTGTTTTGTAAAGTGGCAGGAGATGACGTTATGAATTGGTGCTATATAAACAAACTGAATTGATTGCTACATATGCCAGTACACTATAAAACAAAAGAAGACAAAAGCATTCTGGAATGAGGTGGCCTTTTTTAACCAACTATCTTTTACAAATGTTGTTCAGTCATACCTGTGTAGGCGTAGAGACGATAATTGGTTTCCACAACAATGAAGCCTGCATCTTTAGTTCCAGGAATGGAAGCAATGTTGGTGGAGGATGGCGAGGCAGAGCTGGTAGTTACTCCAGCAGCCAAAGTAATTGCCAGTCTGGTGGGATAGTACCGCCGGGACTTCCTCTGAATATACATGGTGGAGGAATTATATTCTAAAAATATTTTTCACACTACTACAGACAGATTACACTTATTTATTTTCTTTCATATCACCTGAAAACTAATTATGCAAACGCTATCAACTCCTCCTTGGGAATGTAGAAAATTATCGATACAGTCATGATTTGTAAATATGATAGTTATGCAGTTAATTAAATGATGACACCTCATCTGATATTCATTCTCCTTTTTCCATCAATGGGTTAAATTGGAAAAAGAAAATAAGGATCTAGTGAATAAAGAGGTCTCACCTTCCTCTGAAACACCAGTCCAAACTCCCGAAGGTGCTGCAGGAAAGTTAGCAACGACTCACTCATCCCCTCTACTGAGTAATCCTGAAACACCAGCAGTACATGGTGTACAACAAGAAAAACAAAAATCAGTCTAGAAATACCAGGCCGATCAGAGTGTGTCAGTTCCAGCGGGAAGGTGAGTTTGACTAATGCCTCTAAAGCAAGTGTCAAACTCAAGGCCCGAGGGCCACATGTGGCCCGCCATGTCATTTTATGCGGTTTAGTTAATATTCACTGTGAATCCAGATCCCATCACAAATTAAGCAGATAAATGGATCTACATTTTTCTCCGTAGTGACAAAAACCACTGACTGTGGCCTCAATAACTTAAGCGGCTTCACTTAAATTAGCACTTCACCCCTGGGGACTCAACGCACTTCCTCCTGGACCCCATCTGCAGAAAAATCTGCGCTAGGTCATCAGTCAGTTGCAGATCAACTGAACTCTTATCCCTGTGCGAGGTCCGGTATGCTTTTACCAGGATTTTTTTTTTTTTTTTTGCATGGTTTGGCTTCTCCGAAACAGACAGATGTTACGTCTGCAGCGCTCCTCCAGAACGTCAATCTCCTGGGTAATAAGCACCAAAAAGGCTCTATTTATTAAATCTGCTGGATGAGTTACTTCCAACGGTTTTTAATTCTTCGCAATGGCGTAGCCGCGTCCACAGTGGTTGAGCACCGCACCCGGCTTACATAAGCTTGTATTAAAGTAGAAATTATGGCGGCCACCGTAAGAAAGGCTTACAGTATTCAATCATGCCACATGGACTGATCAATAGATTATTGCAAGCGAACGCAAAAATTTTGCGAGGGGACGCAAAAGGAAAAAAAATTCCCCATGTCCCCTAGAGGGCTCTGTAGTTATTTAACAATATGAGGTGTTGTTTAATTTATTTTTAACATTGTATTGTCATACATTTATGGTAGGGCTGCCCAAGTATAGTTTCCCAGAGCTACCATCTGCAACTTTAGATGTGTTCCTTCTCTAATACAGTGTTTTTCAACCACTGTTCCGTGGCACATTGGTGTGCCGTGAGTGATTGTCAGGTGTGCCGTGAAAATTATTCAATTTCACCTACGGTACCGTATTTTCCGGACTATAAGCTGCTACTTTTTCCTAAGCTTCGAACCATGCAGATTGTAGCCCGGTGCAACATTTCTGTGGATTTTTCTTCAACCACCAGGGGACTTTCTATCAGGAAGTGAATCATTATAAGTCAAAATTGTAAATCAAAGAAGAACGCGCTAATTTTCATTTAGAACAACCACATGCTAGCAGCAGGCACGACAGAGAAACGTTTTCAAACTCATATCATGCAGCTTATAAATTGGGGGCTGTCGATCTGGCAGTACAGGAGGGAAATGGAGCATCAGTGTGAAGAAAACCATGGTTCGGCTTTGGAGACGGAGTGCTGCGTCCTTAATATATGCAGCAGATTTATTAGGACGCAGCCCTCTGCTAGGTCCTTATGGAAAACCGAGAGCAGCTTCCAGTTTTTTGTTTTTTTTGGGGGGAGGGGGAGGGTGAAAAAAAATTTGAAGGTGCTGGTATGGTGCGCTTTATAGTCCGAAAAATACGGTAATTGGTTTTAAAAGATTTTTTGAAAATGAATTATCTGCAAATGATGCCATCTTCGAGTGTCTGCTGTACTAGTGACTAGCAGCGTAATCATATAATTTTCTTACCACTACATGGCAGTAGGTACAGAGCATTTTACATTAAAATAAGAGAATTAGTGATGCATGTTACAGGTAGCGGTGAGAGCATCGTATCTAGCAAGACTGTGATGACAGTGATAAAAAAAGACAGTGAAGCTCAGCAGTAGTTGGAAAGAACATAGGTCCATTTCTCACAACATATCTGTGTGAAGTGAGCTTCTCAAGCCTGGCTACTATAAAAACTAAAAACAGAGAGAAACTGAGAGCTGTTGAGGAAGAGCTTTGTCTTTCTTTAATTTCTGCCAGGAAATCAGCTGTTTTCATCCAAACATGCACAGGTTTCACACTAGGTGGGTAAAATATACAGATACCGACATTTTGTACATGCAACTCCTCATATTGTAACAGTAAATATGAAGTGAAATGTTTCCCAAATATTATTGCTTCTTTCAGAATAAGAATTATTTTCTGTATTCCGGCTTTAAGAATGCTTGTGGATTAGTTTGTAAAACACTGAAGTTTTTTACAACTTCTTTAAATTTAACACCAGTGTTGTGGCTCTGTTCAGGTGTATTTTTGAAGTGGACATGCTAACTCCAATTTGAAATAAAAAATGTAAAATGTAATAAAAAAATTGTTTGTGTTTATTTGATTCTTGTTCAAGACTCTTTGATAAGAATGACTATATATGTAATATAGGCAGCTACAAAGTATCTTTGTTTACATTTTTGGTTGGTGGTGTGCCTCGTGATTTTTTTCAATTAAAACAATGTACGTTGGCTCAAAAAAGGTTGAAAAACACTAATCTAACACACCTGGATCATTGACTCATTATAAGCCTTTACAGAACTGAGTTGCTGCTGATGAGGGAAGTCAACCTTTTGTCTGGAGGACTGGAGGACTGAACCTGGGCACTCCTGATTTGTACCATCAACGTGGCCCGTTGAGGTTGGCAAATATATTGAAGTGGCCCTCGGCACAGGGGCCACTAAAGCCTGCTACTACTAGGGCTTAAGTAGAGCCTGTGGTGCTGCAGGGCAACAGGAATTTGCTTTAATAAAAATACACTGAACATGAGAATCTAAGCAAAAAAGTTAACACTCACTCTCCCTAAAGTAGAAAAACTGAGCTGGAACAAGAAGGATAAGATCTCCACAAGGTCCATCCCTCTAGACTGCAAGACAAAAACAAAAGAAACATCAAAAATGTATGTTCATATGCAAGAGAAAAAGAGAATTGTCCAAATTGCTCTTTGCAGTAAAATTAAAAAGGTTGAAGGACTTAGCCAATTCTAACAATTAAAAAAAAAAACATTTCTTATGATTTTTCTTACAGGACAGAGCATGTTGCATTTTCCACCCTATTGGATTTGAACTTGGATGAGAGTAAACAAGGCAGTAAGATAATACCATAAAAATCACATTTGGAACTTTACTTTGCAATGTGTAAAGTCATGGTTAGAATCCCTCAGAATAGTGACTATAACTATGACTATAACTACAAACTGAATACTAAACATTCAACACTTCTGCTATCCAGTTCCAAGTCTACCATTACCTGAGCAGTTTTGAGGTACTGCAAAGTGAAGTACCAAAGCTGAGAGGCTGTGTCCAGAAGGAGGAACTGAAAACCAGCAGAAGTGATGTACGGTGCTTCCCCTGCCTCACTTATATAGAAAGAAAATGAGAGCAACATGAGAAACAGTCTTTTAACATGACCATTTTGCATGAAAGGTCTTTCCAGTTGACAATCTTGTGTTAGCGTCCGTTCAGACAGCAATTTATTGAACAGAGTATCTATTTGAGTCACTAAACTAAATGTTGAGACCTTATTCTAGAACAGGGGTGTCCAAAGTCGGTCCTCGAGGGCCGGCATCCTGCATGTTTTAGTTTTCTCCCTGGTTTTACACACCTGGACCAAATGATGGCTCATTAGAGGCCTAGGAAGAACACTGACTTGATGAGGAAGTTGTTACAACCACTAGGGAGAGAACTAAGACATGCAGGATGCCAGCCCTCGAGGACTGACTTCGGACACCTCTGTTCTAGAACAAGTCAGCTTATGGGTGGAAAACTACAGCTTTACATTAACCTTTCTCACTGTAGCAATCAACCTTTTTTGTTAAATAAATGCAATAATTTGATCTTAAAATCTACAACTAAAATGACGATACACTTATATTCTTCCATGGAATTCATTCGACCACTGATGTTAAAATACAGCAAACACATTAATGTTACAGAGATGTTTTTTTGAAGATTTGACTGATGGATGTTGATATTTTCTGTTATGAAGATTACGCCAGAAAATCTGTTGTAAATACTACTGTTTTAATTATTGATGGTTTGTATTATGAGAAAATAATTTTTTGTTCCTGGCTTGTGCACAGATTTTCAATCCAGTTAAATGTCTAATGGTGCAGTGGAGATAAAATATGAAAAACTTAATGGTCACTGATCTTCAGCATTCCCTGTAAGTGGTCCTTGCAGTGATTTGTACAATAAGCTCAAATTAGGAGTCTCTTCTACTAGTTTCTTTATATGTTGAAGGCTTTCAATACTTTGAGTATTCTGGCCTGTTTGTAACAGAAGGTCCTTCTGTTACTTTGGCCTGTTTCCTTATCACTGCTTATGAAAGTTGCAAAACAAATATGTCATCTTCCAGTGACACCTGAACAGGCAATATGGCAATAACAAAAAATCCGCAGAAATTCCACAGTAATTGGGAAATTAAATTGGTTACCTGATTTACAATTAACTTATGTATTTTTCTTTATATGTACATACTTGAAAAAGCATTAAGTGAGCTGGATTTGTCTGTACCTTCTCATGAGGCCGGCTTGAATCAAAAGTTGAGCCAGGTCTTGACTAACAGCACTAGGTGAACCCACCATGAACTGCAGAATCACTTCCCAGCGTTCCATAGCATAGCGGTCCAAGCTCTCAATGTCACGTGCATGGCGGTCAGGCCCCAGGGTGCTCCCCTCATCCGCCCACTGTGCACCTCTGTGGAGCAGAACACCATCCCGTCATTTAACAGAGCAGAGAAATTATAATATTTTGAAGCACATAGCATTAGCCAGTCAAGTTCTGTCAGAATAAGAAAGTCACATTATGTAATTTTTTTTTAAATTTTTTTACATAATATGACATTGGTTGGATTACAAAGGAAACTCAAGATGAATCCATTTCTCTCACACAAAAAGACCTTGCAGACATGGTGCTGTCAGAGCTAGCTAGATATTAATGTAGCCCAGATAAAGAACTAACCATGTTAAAGTCATCCACCCTTATTATTTTAAAATGGAGCCGGTTTCACCAGCTGGAACTGTGGCAAATTTAAAATATCAAAGCTTGTTTCTGGACTGTCATCTTATCTTTGCTGAAAATACTTATTAAAATTTTAAGAAAAGCTCAGAGACTCCATCTTAAGAAAACTGAATGGCCTTGAGGTGAGAATTTATTGTCATTCAACTGCACACTTAAAATGTACATATTGAGCACAATTTCATAATAAGGCCTCAATTATATCATATTAGGGATGTTGCAGTGGTGCAGTGGGCAGACCCATGTATGGAGGCCTCAGTCCTTCTGTCACGGGTTTGAGTCCTGGCCCATTGACCTTTGCTGTCTTCTCCTCTCCCTCTCTCATTACGCACTTTCCTGTCAATCTACTGCGAAGTAAAGGTCATTTAATTGTCATTGCACGGTAATGAAGCCCATAGCATCAGCCAGTCATTCGTCACTTCGTGTACCAACGAAATCAAAGGTACAGCTCTGCTTAGAGCATTTATAAACAGTCAAAACAAATAAGAATAGACAGAATTATGATCTGTGGAAGTAAAGGTGTTTTTCGGTCTCTATTTGGCTCTATGCTCCAGTGCCGTCACCCCGATGTCAATAGAGCTGGTCAGCCTGGCCTCCAGAACTACTAATCCTCCTCGATTATGTAACGTTGTCAACATTTACAACACCGGCGCTTCTCTCAGAGTCCGACCATAATTCATGGCGATCCTGCCGGTCCCAACATCCCCTCCGGATGGATCGAGCCCGGTGGAAGTTAATAAACAATAAATAAATTAAATAAATAAATAAATAACATGAAAACTAGTTTAAAAAATAAATACAAAAAATAAAATAGAAAAGCAGACAAGAGAAGTTGCCTTCTCTTGTTTGCCAGTTTGAACTTCTGAGCTCAGTGAGTAGCTGTAAGGTTCCTCATGCCAGCTAGAAGCCATTCAGCCCTGTGCAATAACTTTCTTTCTGAGTACAAACTGTTGGCATTGTGATTGTACAAATGCATTTTATCTAATGTTTGGAGAGACAAAGTAAAAGTCTCACCTTAGTGGAGAAAGTTTTATGTCTTTACATATTTTTACACCAACACCAGAAAAGAAATCAAAAACATAACATCAAATGACATAAATCTGGGATTAACTTCTAAAGGGTTTTCTGATAAAAGTTAATATGTAACTTGTCATATGCAACTTGTAACGCAAGTCTTCTATGTTGAAATAAAAACGTTATGACTTATAAAGAAAGCTTATTAAAAAGCCATTAAATTGTTTAGAAACTATTTTGTTGCAGCTACTTTGGAGAGGACATAAAGATGGTAATTTCATGATAATCTAAGAGTTTTTCTCCACAGTCAAATACATCATGTATTTAAAAATTTACTTGTGAGCCAGTTATTTTAAATAAGCTAAATCCCGATTTTAATTCTGTTAAAATTCTGCTACATATTTATGTAGCAAAAAGTCGGCAAATATTTCTAGGCCTATAGTTAAAACAATTTTTTACAAGTGAAGTCCATAGTGCCATTTGGCAACATGTTGTAAAAAACACTCCAAACACACCAGGCAACTGCACAGAATTGACAGTAGCTTCCTCATTTAGAAGGTAAATCATGTTACCAGAGAATATGACCTGTAGTGGAGATTAAACTAAGGTGACTGAAACATAATGATTCAAAAATTTAAGTAATCCAAAATGTTTAAGACCTTCTCCACTCTGCAGCTCAAGATAAATCAGAGTCATTTTTGGTGTAAATTTCTAACATAACAAATTTGTTTTTAGCAGTAAAAATGTGAATATATATTAGCCTCTGCCACGTCACTCAGTCTGGAGAACAAAGAATGAACAAGGCCATAAAAATAATGATCCTTTTTGAATGCAGACATACCCTCCAAGCAGTGCTGTTCCCAGGTTGTCTTTGAACACTGGATTTAAAATGTATCCTTGAAGCCCACCTTGAAGGTGCTGACTATGCCAAAGGCGAAGACCGGTCAGCACTGAGACACAGTCTTCATGATCCCTGCAGGAACACACCAATAACAAATAAATACAATCAGTTCAACTAGAACCAGTGAGAAACACAACCAGACAAATTTTGTTCTGTCGAGAGGCTGACAGAAAGGCTTCAGGTTCCCAGAGTCATCTCATCATTTCCACAATTACAATGTTTCGTACAACTTGTCAATTTGTCTACATATGAATAAAAATACACACAAAACAATGTTAATACATTTCAACAACTTTGGACTACTTGTTAATCGAAAAGCTAATTTGAAAAATGTACTCTGGGAAGAAGAGAAAATATGGAAAAAATGATCTCCAACAGGTACAGTGTTGTGAAAAAGCATTTACCTCTTCACAGATTTCTGTTTGTGATTTTTATAGTTGAACGTTTCTGATCAACCAACCAGGACAAGAAATACCAAAGTAAATAAAAAAGGTTTTCACACTATGGTTTCATTCATTAAGGGAAAAGAGAAATACAAATTTAAAAGATGAATTTAATTCTTAACCACAACGAGGTCTGATTAGTCCTTAAGTAGAACTTGTCTGAATGGAGTTGATTTGCAGAGCATGTTTATCTCCAGGACACAGAACCAATCTCTATGATGATAACTGCATGTTCCCATATTATACTTGTTGTTTGAATAGATGAAGAGATTGCATCTCCAAGAATTTGTGCCCAAGGTGGGATGAAGCAGGTTCACAAATCTCTCCCTGATCTCTTGGTTGATTTTTTAAGATTTGGATCAAATATTTTAAATACAGTTATCAGTACTTAAACTGATAAGCGCTCAGAGGAGGAACACTCATCCTCTGAGCGTTCTGAAACTGTTTAAAGGTATAATACCGTTGGTGTACGTTTATTTCTGTATTCTCAAAACAACTTCCTTTACTTTTCTGTCACTGAGAATATAAAAATATACTGGGTCCTAACCAACCCAAAACAGTGAAAATATAGTCTACTTTAACCCCAAACAGTAAAAAAGGCCAGTAGATCTTTTTAGAAATTCTAAATATGGAGTCAGATTAGTTTGCAAAGAGTAAAGATGCTCTTGTTGATAACACTTTTACTTATGTAAGATAATTCCGTGATGTGCTGGAACCCTTACAAAATGTATTGCTAGCTCCATCATATTGATTCTGTAAAGTGTTTGTTGTATTTCAATTAATATATCTGGTCTACTGTCTGACTGATTATTTTGCAAGCTGACTAATGAAGAACTAGAATCTGAATCGCTCACCTCTGACTATTTTTTTGTACCCAAAGTGCCACAGCTGCCTGGGGGAGAGGCTGATCCAGGAACAGCATGCGCATCACATAGTTCTTAGCAAGTGAGGGAAGCTCCCTGGAAACAGAAAATCTTGAATTTAATATTACATGCAGAGGCTGGGTATACAGAATACAAGACCAAGGGTGGTACATACCTGTAGACAGCCAGACATGTTGCAGGGTGGTTATACAGTCTGTCCAGTATCTCAGGATTCAGTTCTCTTAAATATTCATGGAGGTTCTTACACTTCAGCTGGACCCGCAGCTTCATGATCTGCCACAGAACCGAAATATTTTAACAATCACAACTACATGCTGCTGGTCGTCTCCTACTCACCTATAAAATCTATTAACAGATTCTCTATCTTCCTTGCATTAGTATAATCAGAACATATACATCTTCTGTAGAAATTTTACAACAGCATGACCCTGTCGACAAAACGTCTGGAACTGACGAGAAACACAACCTTGTCAAAAAAACAAACACACAAAAACCTTCAGGGTTATTTGGCAACGAACCGCAAAAACCTTCAGGGTTATTTGGCAACGAACCGTGAAGCAGTAAGGCAGGACGGCAAACTCTTCTTCTTCTTGATATTTATTGGCGGTTGGAAAGAAACGCTAGGTAGGCATTACCGCCACCAACTGGTAAGGAGTATGGACCACATGACAAAAAAAACCATATCCTATTATACAACTAACTCTGTTTTTTTTTTTTTTTTTAAATCTAATATAGCCTTATATCCCCTGCTTCCTTTTGCATTAAATCTTCAATAACCACCTTCCATTCTTTTATTATTCCCATAACTTTTGTCACCTCTCATTTGTTTTTTGTTTAATTATACCCTTTTTTTCTGTTATATTAAAACTAACATACCTATCCTTACTTGATTGGTACTCTCCTTAGCCATCCTCTCTGCCATTTCATTCCTCTTAATCCTGTGATGTGCTGGAACCCATACAAAATTTATTGCTAGCTCCATCATATTGATGGAGCTAAATTCTAATGATTTATCATTAGAATTTTTATTTTATTTGTTGTTTAGAATACGTTTTTTGTTTAGTAATTCACTTAATTAGTTAATTAATTTCAGATTGGAATGTGGGTATTTCACGGTATTAGTAGGTGGGTCTTACGTAGCTTATTATGCACGTGGTGGTCACAAGGTTGTTGTTTTTTTTACCAGCTAATCAGTCACATCGGTTTTCATTTTGTCAGTCAGTGAACAGGTACAGGAGTGGGAGCCTGTAACCTTTTGCCTGATCTGCAAATAAAACCAAAGAACCATATTTTGACTTTTGATTTCTTTTTGCTGCGNAAGCCTGTAACCTTTTGCCTGATCTGCAAATAAAACCAAATAACCATATTTTGACTTTTGATTTCTTTTTGCTGCGTGATCACCTTTGAGTTTTTTGATTTTTGAATTTAGGTTTTTTGGACAAATGGTTACTACAATACCAATAATAATAAAAAAAAATTCCCTTCTCACCCTTCGGGGGGTGGTCTCTTTCATCCTCTGAGCTCAGGTCCTCTACCAGAGGCCTGGGAGCTTGAGTGTTCTGCGCAGTATCTTGGCTGTGCCTAGTACTGCACATTTCTGGACTGAGATGTCTGATGTTGTTCCTGGGATCTGTTTTAGCC
>CAEGAF010106693.1:0-25206 GCA_903067075.1 Micropoecilia bifurca
AGCCTGATGACCTGGTGAAGCAAGCAGTGAGGGAACAAGGTGACAGTTGATGTTACGATACTTGCTGATGAATATCGATTGTTTTTTCTAGGAAAGAAAATATCGATATATATTGCGATATCGATATTATCATACAGCCCTAGAAACAACCAAATCCAAATTGGTTCATTAATGAGTAAAGTCGGCCAACGGGAGAATTTTCCTCAGTGGAACCATGTGGACTGAAAATCAGTTTGATATTGAACAGTTTGATGAAACAATGATGCATTGAAAGTTTAACTTAACATTTAACATGTTTTAACTCTACAGCTATGTTAACGGGACACTTTATGCAGGTCATCTCTCACAACTAGTCTCACAATAAGATCTTTATCAGTTAAATGTAGCTATTTTTACTCTTCAGAAGGACATAAAATCTCTTTATACAAACAGTAAAATATCTAACTAAAAACAACTCCGACATTTTTATGCATGTTTGTGCACTTTGTTGGGTCTTGGCACCCAGCGTGGCTAATGGGATCGTCATGTCTGAATGTCTCCCTGCAGCATCCGTCACATTGAACCCCCGACCAACACTTTGAAGTCATGTAAATGAGAGCAGTTTTCCTCTAAAACCCAGAAAACCTCTTGGCGTTGAACGGCTGTGATGCAGCAGGCGGCTGCCTGACAGAAGACATGGCAGAAAAACTGACTGAAATGGGTCGAAACCTAAAAGCTTGTGAAGTTTGACAAGATATTTTTATTAGCTTCCAGTTTATGAAGCCATATTTTATGATTAATGGGACAGGAGATGCTAATAAGCTAAAGGTTTCTGTACTGATCTGTCCACAGTTTGCTGAGGTTCACATCAACTTGTTGCATCACAAAACGCAGATGCAAAGTCCAAACCTGAAGCATCTTCATACTTAAGAGAATGTTTTTAGCCAAATGTTGCATTTTAGGCATTTTTCTGATTTTCCTGAAGTGGGAACAGCAGCAATCTTTGAGGTCTTTCTTTTTTGTTTGCCTTTTTTATTTAAAACCCTCCAACTATTTCAGTTCCAGCTGTGGCGTCTGCTGCTGGGCCAGAGTAATTTGTCTGTATTTCCACATCATTTAGCAGATGTTTCTTTTCAAAGCAGCTTCTAAATAAAGAATTTATTTATCCAATAAACACATCGGCCAGTCTAACAGCTTCTCAAACAAACATACCGAAGGACAATATACAACGTAGCTCGTTTTAGGTCTTCTGTTTCTTTCATGATTTTTGGATTTCTCATTGGTCAAGTGCAGTAGAAAACAAATAAAACAATTTAAAATGTTTTGTGTTAAGCTTGTTATCTATTATTTTATGTGAAAGGAGTTAAAAGTTTAGGGTGAACATTAGAGTAAAGGGAAGGAGACCTTATAAAACGTAAAGATTCAGTAAAACACCAGCAGAAACATGAATAAAATGATGTCCTTTTCTTTCTGCAGGAACATGATCAAGTCCTTCTACACCTCCAGCTTGTTGATGGACGTTCTGTCTGTTTTTGGGGAGCTTTCAGACGAGGTGGGTGAGAACAAAACGACCTGCGTTGTTTCTAGTTATCAAAAGAATTTCCCCCCATTCTGTTGTTGTTTTATACAATTATGTATAAAACAGAGTAAAGGCACAAACAAAACCCAGCTCTATTATCACCCAAAACGCTCTCAGACTCTGCAGTATTACCATTATTGTTGCAGTTGATGGTAAACACATCGTCTGATACTATCTCATCTGTTTGTTGTGAAAGCTTTGACTCCCAGGATCAATTTCATTCATCCTTCCATTAATCTGTGCAGAGTGGTAAGCAATTACCAAACTCCTGCTGCTCAGCCAAACTACCCGGCGTGATGGGAGCCAAACGCGTTCAAAGATCCTGACGTGTCCCGCTGCATTCTGGGATAAATGGTGGACATAAAATCAAAAGGAGCAATTATTAGAAAACACAGAGAGGCTGATTGAAGGGGAGCAGTTGGAGGAAACGCTGTTCTGTCCTCATTCATGTCGGGAACAGCAGCAGCTTCAGATCTTCAGGCACCCGACGCACAAATCAAATCAGAACTTTAACATCTTTGTTCTGCTAACTTTTAATGGCTAAAGAAGAGCAAATTAGTAATTTCTTCACTTTCTGACATATTTATTAGAGGATTGAAGGTATTTTTGCAGATTAACTTTACATATTTTAAACTTTATCCAGCTTAGCTTGTAATTACATTTAAAGTTACACAAATCCTAAATAAGGAGTGCAAAGTCAAACAATGTTTCACATCAGTTTAGCTTTAGCAACATTTCAAAACTGAATTGATCAGGTGAAAAAGTGCAGATGAGGAATTTCAATTCTCCCTGTTCAACCTGAGCAGGAAAGTTTCCATCTGAATCTTAAACATTTCTCCATTCCTCGTCTTCTTGCTGATTATTTCAGATGAAACCTGAAACAACCACAGTGACATTATCATAAATAAATGTCTCCAGTGAAGCCAATATTGCATCAGCCAACATTTATAAAAATGTGAATGAGGTGCAGTGCATTGGTGATGTCTGGTGGAATATAACAGAATGATGTAACCAGACAGAAACAGAATTAATGTTGCGCAAATTCTGATGTTTTAGAGACTTTGGGTCACAAAAGGGTTGTTTTGGTTGTTTTTCTTAATTTAAGAGGATATTTTTAAAATGTTTCTGTGCTTCTGAGTTCATGAGGCCTGCAGTCTGTCATATTGGTAGTTTGATTTGAGGTAAAACAAAGTGAAAACCCCTCTGATTACATTCATATTCAAATGTTCCGTTAGTCAGTGGCTGATCAGTCCGTTAATAGTGTGTGGCTGAAGAAAACAAAGCTGTAGTCTCTCCTCCTGAGTCAGAAAACATCAGCTGAACTCTAGTTTTGTTCTCACTGTTAGACTCAGACAGGAACGCTCTGTGACTTGGCCGGCAGAAGCTGTTTCTGCACTGAGGTGTTTCTGATTCTGGTTCTGGTTCGGCTTTTTCAGCAGAGCTTTATGCCTCTGCTGATTTTCTGGTTCCAGTCCTGAAGCTGCATGTTGGACAGATTTCATCCTGACCATAGTGTGAAATGAGGCATAGTATTTGAGTTGCCAGGTGTTATTGGTGTTTTCAGGGTTTTTGTTGTGAAATTACTTCACAGCTGGTTTGCATAGTGAGTCTCTTCCTGTCTGCGGAGCTGCAGGAGCCCACAGTGTTACTCTTTCAGCATGAAAATCAGCATTTTAATAGGTTTGTTTGATGCAAAAACAGACAGTTTTAACAGTTATGTTAAAGTAATTGTATTCACTTCTGTCTCTAAAAACAGCAAAACTTCCACATTATTGGTGGAAAATTTGCATATTTCTTCCTAGAGCATATGAAGCTCTACCAGGCTATCCAAGTTATTTTAGAAGATGTATCTCAGCTTGGGAAGCTCAGATTGTCATAATGTTACTTAATATTACTGGCTGGCATTTGCAAAACTGCCAGTCCAGGAGCGGCATTCATTTCTCTTGTTGCTGATTTGTTTTACCTTCAAGAGACGCGATGAGGAAGACAAGATATTAACTGACGCAGCAGCATTAGCAGAGCAAGTCAGCGTCGGGCCGGGGGGCGGAGCCAATTACTGGTCCCCTAACGAATCGCCGGGCCCCTAACGACTCACAGGGCCCCTAACGAATCACCGGGTCCCTAACCAATTACCAGGCCCCTAATGAATCACCGGGTCCCTAACGAATCACCAGGCCCCTAATGAATCACCAGGCCCCTAACGACTCACCAGGCCCCTAACGACTCACCAGGCCCCTAAAGAATCACCGGGCCCCTAACGAATCACCGGGCCCCTAAAGAATCACCAGGCCCCTAACGACTCACCTGGCCCCTAACGAATCACCGGGCCCCTAACGAATCACCAGGCCCCTAACGAATCACCGGGCCCCTAACGAATCACCGGGATCCTAACGAATCACCAGGCCCCTTATGTGCATCAACTGCGCTGCTAGAAACTGAATGGAACTGTTGAGGGGGGATGTAGTGCTGCGTTTGTCTTGATTTTTACCCAGGAAGCATTTCGGCTAAACCGTGAGTGAAACAGTCATTGGGACTGACTGCATATATTCCATTGGGGAAGGTAACTTTAACATTAAATACACCTTTCTCAACAGACGAGGGCCACTTTCTCCGTCTATAATCAGACATTTAAGCGACTTGAAACCATTCCTCCCTCCCTGTCACCTCCAGACCCCCATCTCCCATCTGGCCCGGCTCGGGGGGCAGCGGCCCCCCCACCTCACCTCATAGCTCTGCATCTGTGCAGTGGTGGAAAAACGGCTTCAAACGGTTAATGATTAAGGTACATTTGGTGTTTTAAATGATTAGAGTAGGCAGCTGAAAGCATTGTAGAGATGCGCTCAAACATTTGGACCTTTAAGCTAGGTGCTAGCTAGCTTTGCATATGGAGAGAGAGAAGTGCTGGACATTACCCTGTCCCTTCCCAAGCAGAAGAGATATCTGTTTTAGGAATATCTTCTCCATTAGTCACCTGTTACTTGAAATGCTCCCATGAAAAGTCGCCCTCCTTCCCTTTTTTAGTTTTATATCACATCAGTGTTTCTTTCCCTGCTGGAAATGACCAACTTCAACCTTTAGACTGGCCAAGGCCAAACAAACACAGCTCTCGTCCGAAACGCCATTGTTTCTGAAAAACATGGCACTTATCTGGAAGAAGCAGGTCTTTCTACAGCTGCTCTTATCAGCATCACATCAGTGTGAATATGTCCGTCTTGGTCCTTTTTACTCCTTCTGCTCTTTTTTCCCACATTCCAAACATCCTGCCACCAAATCTAAAAAAGAGCAACTGTGATTATTTTAGACCCACAGGACTCCAGTAATTAGGCTAGTTTTATATCGCCTGTTATCCAGAAAATTCATTTTCGTATAGGAGTGACACAGAAAGCAACTATTTAAGGCTTTTTATGGTGAAAATGTGCCTCACATTTGGTACGATGGAAGACATCCTTACATTAAGACCCATCTTTGCATAGTAAAAGGCCTAATGTAACTCACATTTAGGCTGAGTTTGGTAGTGAAGAGTGTCGAAACTGACTTTACGACACGAGATAAAGTCTTTCATTTACAGTTAATAAGAATGATAATTAAGTTTAAACTCAAGACTCGGTGATTATCCTTCAGCGATTATTAATATTTATTCCCTCGTCACACTTTGTTCCAAGACTGACCTCCGACTTGTAAAATATTGGACATTTTAATCTTTTCCAGAACATCCAGCACAGGAAGTACGCCCGCTGGAAGGCCACCTACATCCACAACTGTCTGAAGAACGGCGAGACGCCGCAGTCCGGCCCCATCGGCATGGATGAGGATGAGGAAGCAGGTGAGATCCTGTGATACAGTCTGTTCCTCCACAAGGCAAACACCCAGGCCCACTTCTTTAAGGAACACTTCCTCAGATGGCGGGTTTTAATCTGTGTGTGACGGTGTGTGTTCAGGCTGACATGACATTGTTCTGGTTATCAGCTCTCAAGAGCTGGAAAGGCCTGCAGTCAAAGGTGTAGCCTGTGAAAGATTAGGAGAGTGAGGGTAGATTAGTCATGTAATATGTTCTCACAGGCAACAGGTTTCTGCTTTTTATATAAACAACTCTCTTTTTTTTTTTTCTTTTACAATTGGATCTAAATGTTTCAGCCTTAGAAGTCTTTTTTTATTGCGTGAATAAGCTTAAAAGACAAAAGAAATATCAGTTTCAGATCAACTTAAAGACTCTGACCTTTGCTGCCTTGAAAATCAATGAACTTTTGTGCAGGTTTACACCATAAAACTTAACCTTTTAAAGAAAGAAAGCCTTGGAAAACCCCTTTGTTTGAGCTCATACAACAAGACAACCTTTAAAGCTTCTGTTTGGGCAACTTTTTGATGGAGGAAAATGGACTGGAAACTGTGGTTGATTGTTCATGGTTCTGCAGAAAGTAATTCAAAAGATAAGAAGCATTTAGCAGAGACTCACTGTGACCTCTACCCACACAGTGGACTAAATTTCTTGTTAAAAAGACAACAAAAGCAACTTTTACCACAGTACAATTTCCCAAAAGGTTTGTTTTACCATCCTACTTCACTGCAGCCCAGATATGAGACGAAGACACAAGATTCTCTTCTTGTTCATAAACTTTGTAGGAACGTTCAAGTCTGGTAATGTCACTGTTGCTTTACATATACTGTCGCCCCTTGTTTTTTACTTGTTTTGTATCCTTACCCTGACTGTTACCTTTTAGCAATCACATCCCTCTGAGGCATTTTAAGGTAAAATATTATTAAAAAAAACTTTTTTTAGGGTAAATCAGAGGTCCTTTCACTTTTTCTGTAATGAAACGATGCTACTGATGGTTCACTGTGAGGCTTTCAGCCTATTGAACAATTTTAAATCACATCTAGCGACAGAAATCTGCATCAGATTCACTATTCTTTCAGCAGACGGATCATGTAAGGAATCAGCATCACATTTTAAGCTGTCATAACTATCTGAGACCAACCAGAAAACCAAACACTGACTAAGCAAGCAACCCAATCCACTAATCGACAAGCCAACCAAGAGATCCAGTAAGCAACTGGACCCAACATCACTAACGCAGCTCCAACCAAACCTGACTGACTAAACCCAAACCAACCAGAGTTGATCTAAAAAATGACTAACTGTGTTGTTATCATCGCATCCATATTCTACACCCTTTCTTTCTGTTTGTCTGACTGAGAAGGCCAAGATGTTTCTGACTCGCTCGGTCCAGTTTGGGTTTCTTCTGTTATCCTGGATTCTTCCTCTACCGATTTTGATGGAAATCCCTCAGACCTTTTTTGGGTTAGTCGTGTGTTTCTTTAACAGCTGTGACAGTCTCACTCTAAAACAGCCCAGATGGTTTTCTGTGTTATCACAGAAAACATGTCAGACTTGAGATTGTATCACAAAGGACGGCGGATTGTTTGACTTAGGATGTTAGAGGCCCAGATGGATCAGAGTGATTCAGGAGTTCAGACCTTCTGGGACGGGTTAAGTGTGAATGGATTAGTTCTCTGTGTTTTCATTGCGACTGTGAATCATTGTAATCACTGAATCATCCCAGACCCCGATGACTTCAGCCCTACGCTGAGCTTTTCCTTCAACCCTCGGGAATCTGCAACATCTGTTCTGACTTTCTTAGTTCATTATAAAAGTTTGATATTCTATAAAAAGCCTCTTGGGAACAGAACCAGACGTTTGTTTTGACATAAGCACGTTTGGACTGAAACCTGTTTCCTTGGAAGAGGAAACTTGCTACATGCTTCTCAAGTCAGTGAAATTACGTTGAGAAACTCCTCCCTGAAACGAAGCCCATCTGCTGCCCACACCCACTCAGGCCACATGCGTTTGGGTTTGTTTGACCCCAAAACATGGCCGCTTCACCATAACCAGAATCAGCTTGTCAGAAAACACCCCAACGTCTGCTGGGGTGTTTTTCCTCTTCCCAGAATCCTCTGTTGTCTCTCTGACAGTGATGACGTCATGGTAGTTTATCCCCACTAACCTATAGCTGCTGCTGTTGTCTGCCAGTATTTTACTGAAGGTTACATCTGATTTCATTGGACAGTGTCTACAACTGTCCATTTTTAAGAAGAAGAACTCCTAATTTTAGTAGTTAAAACACCAAATATGTTAGTATTTGTTGAGGAAAATATAGATATTAATGAAATGTTTCAGCAGGCAAAGTGTGACCCAAATCATGTTTCTGCTCAGTTCTCGACCCTCTTCAAAAAGCAGGATATATCTCATAAAGTGTCTTTTTAGTCATCAGCATTATGGGCTTTCTCACTTAAACACACATTTTTTTAATTACAGTTCTTGATTAAGTTGGAGGAATTTGACCTGGGGGAATGTTTGGTCTCAGAACGGATCTTTAACGTCCTAACTGGACTTCACTTACCAGTTCACTTACAGCTTTGACACGGAGATATTTAGCCCACAGTAAGGTGTTTTCAGAATAATCATGAATGTGATTTGTCAGCGACGCTTCGGCTCCAGGCCCATTCCTCTTCTAAAACATATTTCTGGTTATGTTGCCATGATTAGAATTTAAACAGTTTGACTGAATTCAATATATTCAAACTTTTCTGCCTCCTGATGGGCTTTTGGAAAAGAAATGCTCAGTTTGGACTGAGTGAGAATGAGGAGTTTCAGTCTGCAGACAGACGGGCTCTGCAGGAGGTCGGCTCATTTCTTTGACTCGGCGACTCGTCTTAGTTTTAAGGACAAACTGGCAGTGATGTTTATGATCCAACAATCTTTTAAATCATCCTACACACTTGGAATCACTTGGCAGTTTTGTGGGAGTGTTAAACTTCAATAACTGGAACTTATGGTGACACCAAAACAGAATCTAAATTTATCACCATAATTGATAAACAATGCGATAAATGCACAGATATTTTTGAGCTTTTAGACCTTTTCCCCAGTTTATTTATGTTTGGGAACCAATGCTGGATACATGCTCTCATGCTTCTCGCCATATGATGACGTCTCACCAAAAATAGCATCATGACGACGACGTTTATCTGCTGGAGAGTCAGAAGGAAACTTGTAGACAGACTGCTGGAAATGCAACATGTTGCTCGAACACAAATGTTCCTGTGGTAACAGAGCCGACAACACCTCGTTTCTGTTTCTGCAGTCCGGCCGGCGGTGGAAGTTGTTTCCTTTCTTCGGTCCCCCTACCTCCACCCTCCATCCATTCCTTTCCTCTTGCTCAACACGTCCCTTTCCCAGCCAATGGAAAGTCAGAGCGGAGCTGCGGGGAGACAATGGTCTTTCTGTAACCACCACTGGTATATTTGTGTGGTGGAGGGAGTGGGAGCCAGAATGTGTGTTAAACACAGTGCTCTGCTCTCCAGAGGTTAATTAACCCACTTACACTGAATCCTATAGACGCTGGGCTCAGTTCCTGCTTTAAAATGCACAGAGAGCCGCTGAGACTGAAAAATCGTAAAATAAGCAATTCTGAGCAGTGAAAAGTCAAAGCAGATTAATATTAGAGCTACTGGCAAAGATGGGAAAACCCACAAACTTGGTGTGAATTATGAAGGCTGTTTAAACAAACCAAATGTTGTTTTCTTTCTGCCTCTCAGAGTTTGGAGCAGAAGGTTTCTCAGGACAGAGCTTCTCACATGGAGGCTCCTTCAGGGCAGATCTTCCTTCACAAAACCAGAATCAGGATCCAGGTCCAGCTCCAGGGATCGGCTTCGCACAGGATCCGGGATCAGGTCCAATGGGCCCCCCTGCATCGAACTACAACCACATCCAGATCCCACCAGGGGCCCACGCACCAGCCAACACCCCGGCAGAGCTGCCTCCTCCTTCAGGTACGGCCCTGAACATCCTGCTGAAGGCTTCACACTCCAACACATCAACCATATGCAGCTGATTTCTCTAATATACCCCAAAATTATGCACAGCATTTCCTTCCTATTATCTTGATATCTGAGATAGAAACATAATAGTAAAGGTTTTCGATAGACAACCAGACAAGTGTTTAAAAACCACAAAGACTAAATACAGACGCTTGGTTTAGGATTAATGAAACTAAAACCACATGATTAAGAGATTAGAATCTCATGAAACAAATTTGATAAGATCCTATAAATACACAAGAAAATTATACATCCCTCTATAATAATTTGCTCATATTTTGCACAAGTTTAATCAAAAACGGCATGGAAACACAACCCTGAGGCATCCCAGCACCAAACGCTGAGGAAGTGAATTAAAGCAGAAAATGTTTTTAATACAAAATTTGATTTCATGCTTTATAGATTTATTTTTTACAGTCAGATTTACAGCCTGTTTGTGTGTTCATGGATTCATCTATTGTTTATTTGAAACATAAAGAGATTAGTTGTTGAAAATTTGCCTATTCACAGAGTATGTCTAAAATATTCAAAATAAATGCAGTTTTTGAAGCTGAAAATACAAATACGGAGTATCACTATTCTCCTGACTGGTATTAACGAGCGTATTTAGAAAATACTGGAGTATTCATGACTTTCAGCTACCAGCAGGCGGCTGTGGTCCCTAACCTCTGTGGATACCAGAGGTTATTTTAATGGAAATTCATCAAAATAGAGTCTTTAGTTGGTTTATTCAAAGCTGATGACTCAGATTTCTTAGAGATCCCCCAAGGTTCTCTCCTTGGGTTACTGAATATCTGCTTGACCTGTGTCCAGTCTCTCCTGGATTTTTTTTTTTTTTTTACGGTTTCTTAGAGACAAAACGTTCGGTTTCTGTTTATCAGCTGAAGGTTTCTTTTACCTCTGACTCATCTTTTATCTTCGATTTGCTCAGTTTCTTGTTTTTTTAAGGATCTGCTCGCCATACTTGTGTGCAGATTTTCACAAACAATATTTCGATTTCATAACTCTGACTTCAGTGTTTATGTGAGTTCAGATGTCAGGTATTGCCTCATCTCAAGCTGGAATTGATTCACTCGACCTCAGAATAAAAGCAGGATAATGAGGCAGTATTTCCAGGTTTTTCATGTACCAGCAAAAGAAACTGCATTGCAAATTAATGAGTTTAATCTGTGTTCAGTTTTCTGGCGTTAAAGTTAATATTCTCTCCACAGAAACTTTGTGTTTTTCTGAAGTTGAAGAAGTGGCTCTGCAGGGAAAGTTGTTTGCTAAATACTCATTACATTATTTCCCAGTTAACATAAAGACATAAAGTAACATGTCTGAAGATGCATTGTTGTTTCTGAAGACAGAAGAAAGATTCCTGAAGAACTGCTGCAACACACGTGTGCAAGAAGCTTAATTTATCTTCCCATTAGGCAACATTTGACATCGGTTTAGCTGAAGAGAACGACTTTCTGCACAGTGAGCTGGCACAAGAAGTGCAAACACACACTTTGTTGAGTTATTGTCTGGCTGGCATCTCGTCAAACATGTCTGCAGAGAAAAAGTGTTGATTAAGATTAAAGAGTGTCAAAGGTAAACGTGGAGCTCGTCCAATCGCACTAAGTGCTGACAGACAAGGTGTTTTTTCCCCTGGAAATGAGACGGATGCTGAAGAACCGCTCTGTGTCCCCTGAAGGCCTCGAAAAGGACAGCGTGTCTTTTTGTGCATTAATTTGGAAAATGCAGTTCCAGAAAAAGATTACCCAGGTTTTTCACAGATTTGTTGTTTTTCACAGCATTCAGGTTTACAGTATCACAATGCCAGAGGGGAAAGGTATCACCGCCTATTTGCAGATTTTCTGTGGAATGTGACTTCTAGTTATCCGTGGAACATTTTAGATTTTTGATTTTCATTCTGAAGTTTTCCTGGATTTCAGGTGTTGGCAAGTTAAAGGTGAAACAAGTGTATCTTGTTTGGAAGTGTTAAAGGAGAACGTGTCTTCTCTCCCAGCAGAACATGGCAAAATTGTATCTTAAATAGCTACAAAACTTGAGGAGAAATGTTAGTTAGACTGATAAGATCAAAGCATGGATGTATTTAGGGCATATTGGCTCCAAACACCTGCTACCAACCGACCGACAGGCGCAGGAGCCTTTAAAAGTATCAATACCTTTTAGAGTTTTTAAGTTTGAACAACCACAAACTTCAGTGTAGTTTCTGGTGATTTTATATGTGAGACCAATTGTTCCAGAAATTTTGAAGTGCAAGAAAAATTATGGATTTTTTTGATGTTTACAAATAAAAAAAATGCCCTGTTTTTGTTTCAGTCCCGTTTATTTTGATTCCTCTGGTCGTTATTAGCTAATTAGTAAACAGAGTCTGCAAGATTTCAGAGCAAACGCATCCTGAAGACCAACACACACTGTTGGGCTGACATGGAAAACTAACCATCAGGTCAGTTTGAACACTGTTGTCATGGTGAACCACGGTGGTGGCGTCATCATGCTGTGGGGGTTTCATCAGCAGGAGCTGGCAGGAAGGTCAGAGTTGATAGAAAATCTGATGGGCCTGCAGAAACCCTGAGACTGGGGTGGAAATTTACCGTCTAATGTTATTTAGGAGGAGCAGTTTTATTACCCAGGTCTCTGAAAAGCTGTTTATTTCTCTTAATCAGTTACTTTGTGACTGTTTAGTGTTTGTCTTTGTTGCTGTTGTCCAGGAGAAGCCGGTAAACCACTGCCTGCTGCCCGCCCTGTTCCTGCTGTTGACCCATCACTGCTCAACGCCCAGCAGCAAGGTAAGGATGAAACACACTGATGGTGTTGGTTTAAAAAGGTCCTAATAATCTAAAAATGTCTCCAATGGTTCAAACTTAGAGATGTTTGTTACATCAACTGTCTGTCCTGAATTATTCATTTTTTTACAACTGTGGCCCTGAAACATTTCCATGTCAAACTGGATAAGGTTTTGATTCCCAAGGAGAACTTGACCTCCACCAGAACAGGAAACAAACATAAAAAACTAAAACGCAGAAATAGTTGGTCTGAGGTTAATTTATGTTTGTGCCTGAAACAGAAACTCCTCACAGCTTTCTTCCAGTAAAACCTGGTCAAACAGCAGGGGGACCTTTAACCTCAGACTCATTTTTAGATGACACTTACTGGCTTCAAAGTTTTGCCGTAACCTCAAAGATTTTACCTGTGAGTCTTAGTGGAGGGATTTACTTTCATTGACTAAATCACCTTAAAGCCACTGATGGTTGGTAAACTGCTGCACAGGAAGTAGAGACAGGACAGTCTAACTATCCATCAGTGCTTCCTTACTGTAATTTGATTTTAAGGCATTCTATTTTTTACATCTGACTTCAAAAATAAAGTCAAAGTGGGAATTTGAGAGAAACTGAATAATAGAGTTCATACAGGAGTTTAGAGTGGGATATAAACTGTATCATAGTTTAGACTCTTTGCTGGCCCAGTCGCTGCCTTTACATTGGACATTCATCCATTTTATCCAGCAAGTCTGCCCTGACACATCAAGACAACCATATCTGTATGGAATGCCTGAAATGCCAAAAACGGGTCACATGAAAAACCAAATCCATGATTATTTATAATGTGGTTTTCTGCTTATCTGCTTTTTAAAACAAAACATAGAAGTGTATGGAAGGCTATTTATGCTATGAAAGAAAGGATAAAAGCCTCACAGGAAGTTGCAGTGATAAATTAAGTTTCCCGTAAATCATCAGCACAATTTGAAATTACAACGCAACTATGTCTTATTCTTGTAATTATGACTAAATCTCAAAATTTTAACCTCTTCTCGTAGTTGAGTTTTATTCTTGTAATTTATGTCAGACTTAAAAATTAATAATTATCACTTCTCAATGGCTTCAACTCATAATTTTAATTTTCACAATTATTACTTTTTTCCTTATAATTCACTGCAGTACCAGTTTGACAGTTTCATAATTAACTTTGAAATGCAGATTATAACATTTAAACTTGAAATTGTTAATTTAAAACTCTTCCATAAATTCTACTACCCAAATTGACAATAATTGTCATATTTATTGACTTATTTCCACAATTGTAACTTTTAAACTTGTAATTCCAATTCCCTGTTGGGCTTCTTTTTCATGGCAGAAATGGGTTCCCATACAAACGTGTAAACAAGGAACCAGCAAAAGAATCAAAACCCTGTTAGTTGGAGAGACAGAAACTCTGATGAAGTTGTGGCTGAATGTTGTGGAGGCGAAGGCAGCGGCTGCCTCCTCCTCCACCAGTGGGGGGTTTGGTGAGATGTTCGGACGATGGTGGGTTTCCATAAAAAGCCGATTCTCTCTGCTGAACGCAGAAGGAGGTGGTGAGGGTCGGCCATCTGAACGTATCGTTTCAACCACACCACCGCCTCTTCGTCGCTGTCTAGACTGTGATTAGCAGCTGGTGGCGAGCCGCACTGAGGGTTAGTGGTTAGAGTGGAGACGAACTGATGCTCTGAACACCAGGCAAAGGTTTTCTGTAATTTACAGACTGTAGAGCGAAACTTTTTCAAAAGGTGCTAATTTTCCAATGTTTGTTTTTAAGATCCGTATAAAAGCAAAGCTTTTCTCTTAAGCCTTCATAAAATGAGACCACATGAAAAAGCATCAGATTCCAGTTTGGCTCCAGTTAGATATTTGTTTAATCTTGCAGGAGTTAAGTCAATGGTTTCTAAAACTGGTGGTTTTTACAGATTTGAGGCTTTTTCTTTAAAAATTGTCACTTAGCTCCTTATAGAGCAGCGGTCTGCACCCTGTGGCTCTTTGGCCAGTCCACTTTTGCTCTTACAAAACCAAAAAGGAAATGGTTGAACCCAGTAAGAAAAGATTGTTTTAGGAGTTTTTCTGCAAGTTCTTCTGCAAAATCTGCATGTAGCATCTGCACCAGTGTTTTAAAAGCAAGGAGCTTTAAACTTTGCTTCCTAGTTTACTTTGTTTTCTACATTTATAGAAGCTTGCCTTTGCTTTGGCTTCATAAAACATTTTGCAGTACATATTTATAAATGATAAAATAAGATTTCCATTGAAAGAAAATGTAACAGAAAGTCTTTTCTGAATTTTTGTAAAAATTTCTACATAAATATGCAAATGTAAATATGCGTGTTGGAGTATAAGCCAATTCTTGTCCTCTGGTGTTAGAAACGGGCAGCAACTCTGGTTCTGATCAATCTTTCTTTTTCATTCAAAGTCAAAAACATCATTGAAAATTACATACTTTTCTATTCCAAACATGGAAATGAACATAATTATAACGAATGAAAAATAGCTAATTGGAAAAACAGACAAGTATATTTTGCACCAGGGAATGATTAGAAAAACTGCATAAAAATAGAAATCAAATTGCAATAGCAGGGTGGCCAAAAACGCTTTTTAATGAAAATCTATTCCAAAGAACAAACTGAAGGGACAGAGATCATTTTATTTGGTTTAAGAGAAATCAGAAAAACATAATGGATGAAAATTCACTCCAAAATACATAAAAACAGCAAGATAATAGCAATAAAACCTTCGAAGTTGTTCTCAGGAGGGTTAAAACAGTTTTACCTGAGTAAGAATATAGTCTTCAAAAGTGTTAATGCAGCATTAAGCAACAGGTGGGAGTGGGGGGAGTCTAATGCTACGCTCCATGCAGGAGGGGAATCTCCTGTCACTGGGAATAATTTACAGTAACAGTTTTAGTCATTGTTGAAAACTAACCCTAAATATAATTAATGATCCCAGCTCAGAGGTTTTAAATCGCCTCATTAATCTTTAGTTTCCTGCACAATTTGTGGTTTTCTGCTCTTCCAAAAGAGATGGAAAAAGCCACGAATAAAGTACTTTAATACATGCGGTTTGATCAGAAACAACAGGATAACAGCATGTTTACAAAACTGGCTCAGGATTGCAGGAAATGTTGCAGCATGTTGGTGGAACCACTGAGGAAGCAGAAACACCAATCGGAGTTTAAACCCCTTCCAGAAAAATCTAACTTACGCGACTCAATCGACAGTTTTTATGCACTTACAGTGACTTTTCTGTCAAGCCACACCAGCACACACACCCAAACATATTAATTCCCATTATATTTTGTCCCTGACATTTTCTTTCCAAAGTGGAATTGAAGTGTCTCTTTAACCTGTCACATCTTCTGCATAAAACCCGGCAGACCCATAAAGTTTTACTTGTGTGGCCAATACAAGGTTCCCACATTCACGGTTCAATCATTTTTTGGATTAAACTTACAGTTTTCACACGTTGGAGGCTTTTTTCAGGCTCAGCTTCAAGTCTGCATCTGCCGGTGAGCCCAACGTTTTCCTCCCAAAAGGAGGGAAGTCACCATAGTAACCAGTAACTCATTTTCCTTACTCTGTCGTGGGTTTTCCTTCATTTTGTGCCAATATTTTCTGTGGGTTTGTCCAGGTGGTGCATCCTTTCAGATCAACTATGAAATTAAATGGTTTTATATTTATTCCCATCAATACTTTGCATATGTCCTGTTATCTAGCAACTGTGATCGTCCGAAATACTAGCTTGTAGAAATGTTTTAGATCTCTATTACTTAAGCAATCCATTAAATTATTTTTTATTTTGTTACAAAAATATATGTAGCAAAGAAAAGACAATTGTTCAAGCTTTTAATTTTTGTAAAATTCTATAGAAATCCAATTTTTATACATTTTCTTTTCTCAATTTTTAGCTGTTTGAACGTTTGACGCTAATGATGTTTGGTTTTCTGGAGCCAAACTGGTAGTTCTGGTCCTTGCTGAGCCGTTTGGAGGTCGGTCGGCTTCGCTCACTTCTTTAGCCTAAAATAACCAGAGGTGACACAGTTTGAAGCCGTCTTAATGACACAGTGTATTTCTCTGAAAAGTTGAGTTTCACCTGTTCAGCAGAATCGTTACCTGCATAGAGAGGTGCTAGGATTAATTTACACTGTTTTGTTAAAATCCAGAGTTGCCTGCTGAGAAGCTAAAAGAAGAAACTCAGTTTGTATCTGTAGCTTTTTCCTTGCAGAGTGACTTTAGGCGTAAGCAACCCAGGCTATTGGCCTTTAGCCTGACTGCTGGTACAATTAAAAAGAACCTTCCTGGTTGAGGAGCACATTAAGCCCCGGTCCAAGATTTTAAATGAAGAAAAATGGGATTCATTGAATCCAATTGTCTAACAGACTGGGGAGAAGCAGCCAATTAAACGGTACGGATGTGTTTTCTGTTCAACAGCCCAGTGTGGACTCTGCAGGTTTACGGCAGGAAAACGAAAACTTATTTAATTGGAAGGTTTTTCTTAAAGTGACTTTTGTTGCTTCTGCTCTGGTCTACAAAACTTTAAATTATGCTTAAATTGATTTCTTAAATAACAATTTTCTTTATTGTTACGTTTTTCACTCTATCACAGTGGTTCTTAACCTGGGTTCGGTCGAACCCCAGGGGTTCGGCGGAGCTTCTGCTGCTTTACTTGTGTAAAGTTGTGATGACGCCTCGCTTTGCCATCACTACTGCAGAGGATCACGTTACATTGCTTAGCCAATCAGAGGATCACTTTACATTGCTTAGCCAATCAGAGCTGCGGAGGAGCTGATTGGAGGAGCTTCACTCTCAGCATGGATTTGAACTTGTGTCTTTAATTACTTAAGCAAAACTCACAGTTTTTACCAAATTCTGTAGCTTTCGGTGTTCTTCTAAATCTGCTCCTTAGTCACATCTTTTCGAGGTTGGTGCTGCCTCTAGTGGTGTGAGGTGGTAACACAACTAATATAATTACATTACTAAATCAGAATACCGCAAAGTCTTTACTATTTATTATTCATTTTTCATTTTCTTAAGAATGTAGAGCTAATTAAATGATCTAAACCTTAAAGTGGTTCCAGTTTCTCTCAATGTCCAACCTGTTGAAACTGTGGCTCATTTTAAATACCTTGGGTCGTTAATGGACAGTCAGCTCAACTTTGCTGAAAACACTGACTATATTTTGAAGAACTCAGAGACTCTACCTTTTAAGAAGACTTAGTGATGATGAGGTGACCCAACTAGAGTCTAGTTGGGTCTTGAACCAACCACCTATGTCTTGAATTTGGGGGGCAAAAAAAAAAAAATCATATTTTATTTATCACTACAGAAGAGTTCAGTGAAGGCGCATATGAAACTGGTGGGTTTGGTACCTCAAAAAAGGTTAAGATCCACTGCAATACCATTACCAAGGCCGCCTGTCCACATCACTGATCATTTGTAAATCAAAGAAACTGAGTGATTCTTGTAGGTATCGAACAGTTTTAAATAGCTTTTATTTCTGAGCCCAGTTTAATCAAATCTAGTTCGTCATCTTAAAAAGTCGGTTCATTTTGGGAGGTGTGAATGCATAATCAAACCTCAGGTCGCTGTTCGGTTGAAGTCAACTCTGGTGCAGCTTGAATATCCATGTGAACGCCAAGCAGATCGGAGACCGCTCCAAAAGCAGGAAGTGGACTATAGTGCAGGGCATTCTGGGTAAACACAACCAAAAGAAGTGCACAAGTCTAGAGCCAGCTTGAGAAATGGCTCATGATCTTTATCCAGCGACGAGAGAGAAAAATCCCACAACCACTAAAATTTAATTAAAATGAAGACTAAGCAGGCGTTGTTTAGGCTGGAGAAGCCCAGCGATGTTGTAATGGTCAAACTGGAGGTTCTTCAAATCCCACTGGGTGTTTAAATCAGCATCCTGTAAAGCTGGTAGGATTTACATAATTTACCACCAAAATTAAAATGTGGCGAGTGATGCAAGCTGCTCCTCCTGAGAGGAAAAGCTGGTGGAAATTTTCCTAATTTGAGGTTTGATTATGTTTTGTTTGCTTTGTTTTTAATAATATTTTTGGTTTTCCCTTCTGAAATTCAACTTGAAAATATATACCACGTAGTTCTAACTCATGGGAATTAATGTGACCATAAACTGAAATGATAGTCAGGCATTTTTGTAAAAAATCCAACATTTAGACAGAAGCCAGCTGAGCTGAAGCTGCGTCCTGCTTTTATCTGCTGATTCATTAATCCCTGAAACTGTCTTCTCTTCATCTCTGGTTTCTGGCCCATTGCTTTCCAGGCTTTTTCTATTAACTTCTCCATTTTTTCCTTCTCTGTCTCAAACGATTCCCATCCTTGGGAATCCAGTCAGCATATTTTGTAGGATAATCAGACGAGGGATTAGAGACTTATGGTTCAACATGATTTCCCTCGTTAACTTTGCAAGAGAGCAGAAGGCCATATTTTCTGAGCGCTGTTCAACCAAGAGATATTATCTGTCGCTGTGCTTGTTCAGCATGCTCTGCTTTTTAGAAATATCACCCAGAGACCTTCTTCTCGGTCTCTAAGGCTCCACTAATCTCACCTTTTAGTAGAAGAATAATTTGGTAATATTATTTCATTTAATGCATATTAACTCTGGGTGAGAAATTGTTCCCATCTGTGGATTTAGAGAAAGTGTTGAAGTTCCTGCTTGCTGTGGTTTCTACACCCCATAATATACTGCTGAGCTCACTTTTTAAACCAGCAAACCTAAGCTCATAATCACCCCACTTAAAGTTGCTGAACCCCCTGAACCTCATGCTTTCCTTCTACCTAAGAGACTCAACCAGGAAACGATGCCTCAGTCATTTACGGCTCCATTTTCAGGTTTCACTGGAAAATGAAACCATTTTTAACCAAAGAGGACAAAATGTCATTTCGTCAAAACCCCTGACATGTAAACCATCACTGGCTGAACCTCTCTGTTTCCATAAAGTTGATTTAATTTAAATAAAGTGAGGCACACTGTTGGAGCCTAAATCACAGGTTGCAGACATTAAACCACCCGAGCACAGACTTGATGAAGACGTCTTGTCCTGCATCCTTCTCGTCAAAATGCCAGTTTTCAGTTCTAAACTTCGCTTCTTGTACTTTTAATGTATTCGTGTTTGTGCCTCAGTGAGGCTTTTGCTCTTGTCCATTTTCCAGCGCACACCCACAGCCCTTCTGTTCACTTTCATACCAGCGTATGCACAAACCGTCACGTCCAACGTTCTGTCAGGTTACAAAAATCAGAGCCTTTTTCTGTCAAACAATACAGACAATGTTATCAGAGGCAGTGATGAAGCTGTTCTTTCCCCGAACTGACAGAATATTCAGTTTACACCTGACTTTCTCATGTCTTATAGTTTACTTTTCCAGAATTTACAGACTTTCCAGGAAGTCCCTTTACTTTTTTAACCGTTACTGGAATTACCTGGGTACCTTCTCATGTTTCAGGTTATTTTATTAGATTACACAGGATCCCTTTGAGTTACTGTTTAAAATTTCAGATGTTAATTTAGTACTAAATCATAATTTGTTGTTCACTTGGTTACTTTCTAGAAACTAACTGGTTACTTTACTTAAACTTAATTTACTTGCCTGAATATCTGAGGTTCCAAGGAACTTAATGTTTGTTACTTTCATGAAACGTTGAATATTTGTTCTTGGAACTCTGATTAACTTTAAGGAAATAACTTATAATTTCTTGAAAATCACTCTCAAGATCTAAGGCTTACTTCAAGATTTAGGGGGTTTTTTTTGTCCCCTGCAAAAATGAAAATTTTAATTCCCTGATAACTAAATAGTACTTTACCTTTTGTAGAAGCTTGATGGTGTTTTCCTGGAATCACAGCAGATTACAATTTTTTTTCTTTTTTAGGAATATATTTACATATTCTAATATAAAAATACAACTTTAAAAGCCTAAATACCTGGACCAATGCTGCTTAACATGGTATCTTCTTGGCAGCCAATCCAGGAGTGCTGTTCAGTTTCCTTAGAGCTGATTGGCTGAACCCATTAAATAAAAATGCTTTCAGTATTTACTGAAGGTAAATGTTTAGAGAGAATTGCAGACTAAATAACGTTTTAACCAAGTGTTTCTGTAAGATTAAGATGCTTTGGAGAAAATAAAGGGAGAAAAACAGAAAAGCATGAAATACAGGTTCATTGACGTTTTTTTTAATGACATAGTAATAGGAATCACATTTTATCTTCTGAATCAATGAAAAGATTACAAAGTAACACATTACTCTGTGTAAGTCAACTTAAACTGGGAGTTTTTCTCAGACTCAGCACTTCTTTAACACGCAGGACTTTCTCCCTCCGATTTGTAAAGCGCCAGGCTGGCTTATTAAACGTTGTTCCTCACGACGCATTAATATGTTTTCATTTTGCGCCGTCGGTCATGTTGCGTCTCTGAGACGTGCAGCTGTGCAGATGGTTCTGTTCGCTGTTCGCCGTCCCACGCGGCGTCTCGGGTTCTGTTTGGAGGGGCGAGCGAGACGCGGAGCATGAGGCACGGCTCCAGTTAGGAGTTTCCTCCTGGGAGGCAAAGGCAGATTGAGGAAGGGACACGAGAAATGTACTGAAGGAATTATGGTTTTGTAAAACATTTGCTGTTGAAATCCCCGGGAGACGCCTGAATAGACCTGATGAAATGTGCAGCACGTGTTTCATCCATAGTTTTAATTTCCTGGGTTTAGCTTTTGGTTTTAATACTTGGCTGAAACATATTTTGACACACTTGGAGAAACGGCAGACAGAAAATATGACAAGGTAGAGAAGGATCAGTCCTAATGCCCAATTTTTACATTTGCCATTAAACATGACTTACTTAGCACTGATGCATTAGTAGGTATTTAGATGTTGCTAAAGCGTCATGAAAATGGATCAGATTGTTATGGCTGAGAAAGTCCTGATCATTAAACAAACAGATTTTAGGGCCTGGTGGCTTTTTCACTAAGCAATTAGATTAACTTCCGCCTCCTTTTTATAGATGAGTCCATCATACTTTTTATGAAGACTTCTCTATCAGATATGACCAATAAAAATATACACTTTCTTCATTTACAGCCCCTGCACATGCAGCACCATTCCCAACTCAATGTGTTATTAGTTATTTAGTTATTTAGTATTTGAGTTCCCAACTCAATGTGTTATTTAGTCGCACACCAGAAGTCAATGTCGGGAGGCAGCAACTGCTACCAAGTTGGTTATAATCTATAACTTATTTTATTGTCCAAGAGAATCTCGGTGCATTTCAGTTACTACTGCAAGATTTAGACAAAACTTTACTGCCTAGTTTTCCAACTTTTCTGGATTCCTGCGTTGGGAAGGAGGGCGTTGGTGCTGGATAACGTTCCGCCCTCCGTCAGGCCGAGCCGTAAACCTCGAGAGGGAACATAAAGGGTGGAGGGCGAGGAGCTTAATGAGATACAGACACACAACATATACAAAACGTTAGGCTCTCGTTTTACCTCCAGCTTCTGACCTTAAAAGGTTTGTAGACTGGATTCGTTGCACATTTTCTACGTTCAAATGTCCATAAATCTCAATGTTTATTTGCCAGTTTTTAAGAACTAATAGTTTCTATGAATCTATATGTGATGCTTCTACAGTCAGATTGATGGATGGATGGATGAAAAACAGGGCTACACACCTTTTCATACAACATAAAGAATCAAAGCGTGAACATGCATTTTTCCATCCCCAACTCTTAAATAGACCTGAGATATACTAAAATACTTTTCCACAAGGACCAAACACGGGGCTCCAACTCCAGTCATCAGCAGCTTTAAGCTCCTTCTCTACTGGTAAAGTCTGGGCTTTGACCAGTTCTTCCCAGTCCAACCCCACCGGATTCATCTCCCTTTTGAAGAGCCTGTGAGCTTCTTCCTTTTTGTGGAACGATCTAAGCGGCGCCACAAGATGAGCCTAGCGATTGATTGGCAGCAGACTGCATTCATGGACTGGCCCATAGATTTACGTCAATAACAACATCTGAGCCGTCATTTTCAGTTCGCAGTGAGACCATGGAGATTAGTCAAAGGTTTGAGGTCCAAACCTTCTTATCAATGGTGGCATCGACTGGATGGAGCAACACGTATGCAGAGAGATTTTGCATAAACTGGCTGCCCTAAGATAAACACAAAATGACAGTGTCGACCACAGCGTCTCACTGCCCACCATGTTCCCACATTTCCCTGCCATTATTCACACCCACATAGTTTGACCCTCTGCTGATGGAGACACACCCAACTGACTAGAACCAAATCAGATATGTGGTTCTGCCTTGATCCCAGAGTCAGATAGTTGAATTAAATCTTCAGCATCAGGTTCAGCAGAGGCCTGGTAGGAAGTCGTTCGGTATCTTATAGCATCTACAGGCTGCAGCTCTGAAGGACCAGAGTTATAGACGCTTGGTGTAAAATAAAACGAAACGTTCAGAGTCTGAATTCTCTCCATGCTGACTTTGTTATAAAATAATTCAGGTCAGATTAGACGGCTTGTTGTGGAAGAAAGATAAGCGCAGTAATGTTACGGCTGGTGACAGTATTTACTGAAACTGCCTATAAAACTGTTTGATCTCTCACACTTTTTGTGTCTTTTATCAAGCAATTTAGAGACTTTTATCACTAAATGATTCATAAGAGGGAGTTTGCAAATACAATGTCCGGTACAAAGACATTGTGCCTTTTCATGGCAAGGAGTGAAAAGGCTTTGGCGTCTCTCCAGGTTGGTTGTGTTTTTCCTCCTCCAACCAGGTTTAAATTCAGGTTTAAAGGTCTAATTTTTCTGGTACATTTCCGCTTCTCCTTTTGCATCCAATTTAAGATCTGCTGCACTTCCTCTGGGAGTTCACTGGGACAGTTCAAACAATGAGGTCTCATTGCCTTCTGGACACGTCTTAAAGGGAGAAGACCCACAGACAGACCCAGAACTCTCCACCAGGACCGTTTATCTCCATCTGACGTGGGAACATCCTGGAGGCCATCAGGACGACCTGGATGTTTACCTGGGGGGAATGACCAGACTAACCATGAAGACATAATCATATCTAAGCAGAAAATGGGTGAATTTATCCTTATCCAGACATTTAAAGGGAGGGTCCATTCACACCAGCCCTGTTCATTTTGACTGAACTCTAGTTCACGGCCTTGAAAGTTCAGTTCATTTGGGGAACTGGACTTTGGTTTGCAATCAAACTCTGATTCACCTACAAACTTAGCTCTGTGTTTGGTTGAATGAACTCTGGTTTGGTTCATATGAACATGTTTCATCTCATTTAACACGTCCTACGTCTCTTCTTCAAATGAACTGAATGAATTAGTCGACCGTTTGCCTTTAAAAACGCAGTTAAATATCTGCCCATTTCTACTGTGTTTTGTTGATTCTTGGCTGTTTTCTGAAAGTTCCTGACAGCAGCACTTAGATTTCTTGTCCTCTCTGTCTGCCATGCTGTAAAGTGATCCTGGGCTACTTTGTATTTCTGTCTGCAGCCTTTGTTGAGTCGGTAATCAGGACTGATTGCTCCTCTTTTCACCTCTAATTGGCTCACATTAACGTCTGATCTCCCTGACTTCTCCCTCCTCCTCTGATCCTTCCTCAGGTGACGTTCAGCTCTCGCCTGAAGACTTTACCAAGGCGCAGAAGTTCTGCAAGTACGCGGGCAGCGCTCTGCAGTACGAGGACGTCAACACAGCCATCCAGAACCTCCAGAAAGCCCTGAAACTCCTCACCACCGGCAAAGAATGAACTCTTTGTCCCTCCGCAGTCCGACTCCTCCTTCCTCCTCTCCTTTTCTTCCATCTCAACCACCCACCACTTCTTCTCCCCTCTATCTGTCTCCAATCTGGCCCAAAGTGAGCCAATGGCGACTCGAGAGCGTCAGACGAGGACACGATGGAAATCAGACGGAACAATGGTGGCCTGTGTCCACCATCCGCTCCAATTGACGGGATAACTGACCAACCGACTGCAGGACATGTGGACTCGAAGCCTCGTTAGTGACTCAGCAGGTAACGAGCTCATCCTCCTCATCAGGGTTCGTGTCTCACAGCAGGTTCAAAATAAAGACGAGAGAAAACATCTGTAGGTCCAAAACTCCAACCTGAATTTGTGTCATTTTATCAACTCAAGCTTTTTGTCATGGAGCTGATGTCAGTCAGTCTCCCCAGAAACGAACTCACTACCAGGAGGACTTTGTGCGTTTAGAGCTTCAGTTTGGTCCAGGAAGCTTTATTACAAATATAAACCTACAGATACCAGTTTGGATGAATAAATCTTGTAATTTTGGATCATAAACTCAAATTATATCAACATAAACAAAACCCTTATTTTGGCTGAAGTTATTTACCTGAATTTAATCAAATGACTTTCAATACTTTATGATAATTTTGACTTAAAGTTAGTTTTAAATTCCTGTTTATTTTCACACCGTATTTCAAAGTTTAACAGGTGATGGGATCTGATTGTAAAACCTTTGGATAATCTTTTTACTGCTGGAATGTTTGGCTGATGCACATTAAATTAATTTAAAGACATTTTTCTCTTAGTGCTGTTATTTTATGTTAGTTTTCTTTTGGAAACCTTTACCAAGCTGACTATTAGCACCTGTGTTTGCTTGATTCCTCAGTATGAAAGTAGAGACTCTGTGCTTACAGTTGCTAACTAATGGAGTGACAACAAAACAAAACTTTTTTAACCCAACATAGATGCACCAACTGTGCAGTCAATGCTTCTCAGGTTTTAAGAAATTGTTATACCGTATTTTCCGCACTATAAGTCGCACCTAAAAACCTTAAATTTCCTCAAAAGCCGACAGTGCCCCGGTGCGCCTTATATATGGACCAATATTGAGCCACAACAGGTCTACGGTAACTACCCAACTGCAACTATGGTAAGCAGCTGCCGACTTCATTTTCCCCGTAGAAGCGCGCAGTGCATGCTGGGATGTTGTCAAAAA
>CAEGAF010106708.1:0-31062 GCA_903067075.1 Micropoecilia bifurca
GGTCAGGAACCAGGACTTCCTGAGAAACATGGCGGTCAGGAACCAGGACTTCCTGAGAAACATGGCGGTCAGGAACCAGGACTTCCTGAGAAACATGGCGGTCAGGAACCAGGACGTTCTGAGAAACATGGCGGTCAGGAACCAGGACTTCCTGAGAAAGATGGCGGTCAGGAACCAGGACTTCCTGAGAAACATGGCGGTCAGGAACCAGGACTTCCTGTGGAGCTGAAGCTGAGCGATGCTCGTCTCTTCAGGATCGAACTGCTATTTACAGACAAGCTGGGCAATAATTCAGTTTGATGGCAGGAAGTCGCTGAGTTTCTGTTTGATGAGCAACCAGCCGATCTGCCACATTTAGCAAACGGTGCCAGAGAGAGAAATGAGCTCCTGAAACTAAAATGGCAGCAGAGGAAGTTAGAGATGTTAGCGGCTCTGCTGATCCACCTTGTTTGCTTTTCCTGCTGCTCTGTCAGAAACATGGAGTCAAAGATCTGATCCAGAGAAGATGGACGGTTGGTCTCCTCCTCTCTCTAGGGGTTAAAGTTCAGGTGCTGTCTGGGCTTTGAGACACTAATCGGCGGCTCCCAGTTGGAAAAGCAACACCTTGTTGCCATGTCTGCATCAGCAGAACCAGAGGGAATAACTGTCAAACTGCAACGATTCAATCTGAGAAGGTTGAAGTTTAGTCTGAATCAGAACCGAAGAAGCAGTTCCTTCATGCCGCCACCAGCAGGCGCTGCTCCAGAGACAAACATCATGTCTGAAGGTATTTCAATGCTTGACGTTTCGTTCCTCCATGTTCTGCGGTAGGACAGTGACGCCTGCTGAGTCCTCAGCATAACCCCACGTCAGACAGAACTAAAGCTTCAGACGTCAGCAGCTGTGGTCGGCCTGGGGCCGCGGCCCCCCGACCCCCCCAGGGCCCCCGACCCCCCAGGGCCCCCGACCCCCCCCGGCTCTCCCACAGGAGCAGCTCTGACTCAGCGCTGCGGTCAGCAGCCATGATGTCAGCCGGGCGGGAAGCGGCCTAAACAAAGCCTGGTCTGTGTGGCTGGGGCTCCAGTTGGGGGCCAGGAGCCCCTGATTAAATCATTATCACCTCAGGAACACGAGCCAGACGCTCGCTGGACATGTCCTCGTTTCCAGATGTTTCAGCTTCAGGCTCACCGAGGAAAACCTCTGGACCGAGTCTGGAACAGAACCGTCCAGCTAGGGACCGTCCACATCTGGACCCGTCCAGCTAGGGACTGTTTGACTCAGAGTTTCCTGCTCTGGGTTCTGAGCTCAGTTTGCTGCCTCAGTGTGAGATCTGGTTTCTGTCTGACAATGAATGAATGAATAAATGAATGAATGAATGAATGAATGAATGAATGATGCCTTCAGATAGAGACATTCAGACTGATGTCCTGGTTGGACAGCAGCAGGAAGCAGGATGATGTTTTTGCTGCAGCTGCTCCAAAGACCCTTGACCTGAACGGTAACCCTGGTTACCATGGCGCCGCGTTGGTTACCATGGCGCCGCGTTGGTTACCATGGCGCCGCGCTGGTTACCATGGCGCCGCGCTGGTTACCATGGCGCCGCGCTGGTTACCATGGCGCAAACAGACGTCAAACAGGAACGTTTCTTCTTTCTGCTCATCACATTTCAGGCGTTTTCTTGAGGCGACTAATATTCAGACCTTCAGGCTCATTTCTGACTGTCTCTTTTCTTGTGGCTGTTTAATTAGCGTCTCCCTGTGAAGCTGCTCTGAATGTCACAAGCTGTTTCCAGTTCATCCAGAACCGCGGATCCGGTTCACAGCCGGACTCGGCTGCAGCGATTCTGCAGAGACGCCATGGAAACTGAGTCACCGTCTGGACAGGAAGCGGCTGAGCAGACGGGTCGGCCGGACCGGGTCAGAACCGGACCGGGCCGGTGTCAGAACCAGGCAGAACCGGGCCTGTGTCAGAACCGGGCAGAACCGGGCCTGTGTCAGAACCGTGCCGGTGTCGGAACCGGGCCGGCGTACCGACCTGGACCTCCGGGTTCCCTCCGCCCGCCGCCTTCACGGCGCCGCGGCTTCCCTCCATCTCATAATGGGCCCGGTGGAGCGACTTGGGCCGGACCAGGATCTGCAGGCCGACGGCGCCGGAGCTGCTGGGCAGCTGCCAGTCCAGCGCCGGCCGAGTCGGGCTGGAACCGGGCGACAGGAGGGAGCGGGTGAGAACCGGGCCGGGAGGACAGAACATCGGTCTGTCTCCAGCCTGTCCAGGTTGCTGGTTGAACGCCGGCCTTACCTGAGCAACTGCTTGGGCTTCGTCCAGCTGAACAGGTTCTGAGGAACATCCAGGAAGTGACCTTCCTCCTTCAGGGGCGCGTCCCGCCGTGGCTCCGCCCCCCGCCGTGGCTCCGCCCCCCGCCGTGGCTCCGCCCCCCGCCGTGGGGCCCCCCCCCCCCCCGGCCCCCCCCCCCGGGGGGCCCCCCCCCCGGGGGCCCCCCCCCCCCCGGCGCCCGCCCCCCCGGGGGCGGCCCCCCGGGGGGCCGCCCCCCACCGTGGCTCCGCCCCCCGCCGTGGCTCCGCCCCCTGGGCTGCGTCCCGCTGTGGCTCCGCCCCCCACCGTGGCTCCGCCCCCCGCCGTGGCTCCGCCCCAAGGGCTGCGTCCCACTGTGGCTCCGCCCCCCACCGTGGCTCCGCCCCCCGGGGCTCCTGCTCCTGGTTGGTCCTCCGGGCCTTTGTAGGGCCGCCGTCGCTTAGGTCGGCCGCGGCGTCGGTGGACAGAGCGTTGATGGCGGCCAAGATGGCGGAGTTGGTGTACTGGTTGGTGTTGGGCAGCCAGCTGTGCTCCGTCAGGCTGAGGCGGGGCGACAGGAAGCCGTTCAGGCTGTACTTCCTCTTGGCTCCGCAGGGCGAACCGGGCCTGGACCCCCGCGGCGCCGTCCAGCCGTCGTCCGCCGCGTCGGCGCGGGGGGAGGCGGCGCCGTCCTCCGGCAGGGCGAGGCTGGAGCCGCTCGGCGACACGCAGGGCGAGTTGCTGTAGGAGAAGCCGGACTCGAAGGAGCCGCTCCGGGACGACGCGCTGCTGGCCGGGCTCAGCCGGCCCGGGTCGCGGTAGAGGTCGGCGGGGAGCGGCAGCGTCGCGACCCGCCGGGCCGCCGCGCCGCCGCCCCGCGGCGCCGCGGGCCACTGGCCGTAGGCCGGGATCTGGATGCGGGGGGCCATCAGGGGCCGCGCCGCCGTCCGGCCGCAGCGGCGAGCAGCAGCCGTCCGACTGCAGGTCGTCATGGGGGTCAAAGGTCTCAGGCTCGGACACGGAGATGGTGGGACTGGACTGGAGGAACCGGGAGGCCAGAGGGAGGCAGACGCTGCTGGGCGAGAAGCCGAAGGCATCTGGAGGGAGAGCAGGGAGGGTTAGCGTCTCCATGGAAACCCGGAGACATGGCGGCGCAGCATCATGCTGGGTGTGAACAACAATGGCTGACAGAAACGTTACAGAACAGAACCTGGACTGAACAGAACCGCAAACTGCTGGAAACCGAAGCCAACTTCACGTCCCACCGGCTTCCACTAACCAGGTTTGGGTTCCAGACGGTTCTGACCCGCCTGCACCCGGTTCCGGCCCAGATCGGAACCGTTAACCTTATGCCTGTCTGGTCCAAACAAAGCATCAGCCACTCTGACACAAACCACGCCCACTGGGACCGGATCAGCCCAGGTTCAGCTCCAGATGGAATCCAACTGGGTTTTCCAGAACCAACCCGAACCGGGTCCATAGAGTCCAGACAGGAAAAGCTGAACTTACCTTCTTCCTCTGCAGATTCCATCTCTGTGGTAAAAGTTCAGATCCTCCATACAGCAGCGGCTTCTGCTCCGGGCGGTGATCCTCTTTACGGATCTAGACATATCTGAGGTGGCGACAGGGGGTCAGAGGTCAGGATATATAAATATAAACGTCTCATTTTCACAGACCAACATTGGACTTAAGTTACTTGATTTACTTTTTGCAAAATATTGTTTTTAACTTGCATTGTTTCAAAATGAGCTTCAGGATTAAATATAATATAGTTAATTATTTCATTCTCCTGCTAATTGATATTTGTTACTGGACAGTTGATCTATTGTCACTATGTGATTCATTTTGTCCAGAAAACCATTTTATCCCAAAGCAGGACGAGCAGAAATCTGTCACAAAATTATTAATTTATCAGATATTAACTTAAAATAAAGATAAAACTGATGTTTGATAAATTAAAAAACTGTTTTTTAATTATAAATTAAAAAACAGTTTAGTTTCTGTTCTGAGACACTGATTGGTCGATTGTTTGCCGAAGTTTGATGACTGTTATAAAAATGGTCACGTTTAATGAACAGATTGGTGTCATGAAACGTGTGGTGGATGGTGGTGAGGAGACGCTGAGACCCAGGTATGTTGAAGATGAAAGGTGGTTTATTAAGGAAGCTCTACAGTCCAGCAACAGGCAGCACTGAGGAACGTAGCACACAGCTAACACCGGTAGCAACTGATACACAGGCTGACAAAGGGAACTGGGCCAACCAGGACTTATCAGTTCTACTGGAGCCGACAAAGAAACAAAAAGCTAATGCAAACCAGGACTAGGCAGTTCTACTGGCGCACTACGACATACGACAAGGACCCGACAAGGAACAGAGACAACAGGGGAGACTAAATACACAAGAGGTAATCAAGAGAACGAGACACACCTGGGAACCAATTAACGGGGGAGACGCAGAGACAGAGACTCACAGGGAACAGCATCACAGAAAACCCAAAAATAAACACAGAAAAACACAGATCCTGACAAGCGGCTGCATTTCACCCAACAAACAGATGAAGAACCAAACTAGACACAATTATGGGCTGCCCTCCTACGGACCCGTTGCCATGGTAACCGACAGATAAAGCGGAGACGAGTCCAGCACCAAACTACTAACATGTCCTGTAGCTGCTGTCAACACAACCGATTTATTTTTTTTTATTGTTTTTGTGGTTTAAGGTGCAGTAGAAAACATTAAGTCTAATTGTGACGTAATTTTATTGAATTTATATTCAAATGTGGAGGAGGAACTTTTGTTTTGTTCCGCAGACCATGTGTTGCCCAGGGAAGCATTTGCTGACGCACTTAGAGCCACGTGGACATTCAAGCTGAGAAGCTGTAAGAAATTAAGTTTTATTCCTCTGGAGTTAATGCGGCTAATGAGGTACAGTTTAGTTTATTTGTATCTTATTTATGTAAATGCGCCATTTATTGGGAAATGATTTAGGTTTGTTACCTTTTCTGACGGGATTTTTGGGGACTTTGAAAGACACGTCCACAATAAATGGCTGTTGAAAACCAAGAACTGCGTTAATCTTTAACTAGAGGAAAACATTTCATATTAAAAGCATCAAAAACACAAAAACAGGACATCCTGTTACATTATGCTGTCAGACTTAACGTCTATATTACTAAGTTTTCTCCTGAGCACAGCGGCGGTTGATTGGCTGATTTAAACTACTGATGTGACCCGTTTTAGTGCTAAGGAACCAAAACACACCGAACTGCAGCAGATGTTCAGGTTATCAAAGTCAATAGCAGGTTAGCAGTTAGGCTAATAGCGGCTAGCAACAGTTAGCCTAGCATAACTGACTCACTGCTCACTTGTTCGATGTTTTCTTTGAGTTAAAAGTTTTTCCTCACCTGTTACATCTGAAGCGCATTTTATCTAATTCACAGGGTTGAATTAATCACTAAACATTTCGTCCATCTTTCAGATTCGGTGGTATTTTCCTCACCGATATTCCTGACCAATGGACAGCAATGGTCAGTCCAGTCCAGTAATTGATATCCATCCTATCAATGCTGCTGCCTCTCGCACTGCCGTCAGGTTACATTGTGTTGCATTCAATGTTGTCGGAAAAAAGAGATTCATGCGCTTAATGTCCGATTTGCTGTAACCATTCATCCATTTTCTTACACCCTTGTCCCTTAATGGGGTCGGGAGATTTTCCATAACTATTTATTGAATTCATAGTCACCAGCTGGGGTGGCAACAGGTGGGGGCGGGGGAGGGGGGGGGGGGCAGCTCCCCCAGTAAATCCGCCCCTGGATCCGTCTTTCCTGAAGCACCTTGGAAAACTCACTGTTTTAACCATAGACATGATATAAGGATAGACCTCATGGGCCATCTTGGAGCGAGATGTAGGGCGGCCATCTTGGAGCGAGATGTAGGGCGGCCATCTTGGAGCGAGTTTTAGGGCGGCCATCTTGGATCGGTCCACCACTCCACTCAGCTATCAGCGCATTTAATGATCATAACTCGCTTTTTGTTAATTGAAACCATATAATCATCTATCAAAGCTACATTTATAAATAATTGTATTATTTAAGTATGTTTTTAATACATAGTTCAGCAAATTTAAATATGATTAGTGGCTATAACAATAGAATAGGAATGGATATTCTGATATTGATGTATGATGAACAAATTACAAAACACACCCGAGAATAAATTATTTAATAAATTATTTAGTAATAATATTTATATAAATATACAAACACAAATAAATAATGATTAAAACTGAATAATATATATTAGATACATGGATACACATGGTATAAACATGTGTAACCTAATATATATCATCTGATCCAGATTGAGTCCAAACTCCATGTGGTTCATCCTGCTGCAGTGAATCCGTCTCTTATAGATTCTCCCTCTTCTTCACATCGTGTCTTTATGAAACCTTCACAACAAAAACAGAAGATTCAGGATGAATCTAATAGTGAAATAATAATAGTCTTTATCACTCCATCTTACTGTGACATGTTGTCTGTGGAGTCTCACATCAATAATCCATCGATCAGAACAACAACATCCTCATCTGCTGCTGTTTGGTTGAGCAACGAGGGACGACCTCTCCAAGATGGCCGAACTCCTGACTAGTTCCTAACTGGTTCCCGACTGGTTACTAACTGGTTAGTAACTGCTTACTAACTAGTTCCCGGCTGATTCCGTCACCTGCAACATGATCAGAGCAACATTTGGACGCAGGACGGCTGGAAAGTGAAGAATCTCCTGTGCTGAGTGGCGTCGACTCCTTAAAGCTGTGTGACCCTTTGACCTTTCAGACCAGTGAGTTTGTCTCAGCTGCTGTGGAATTTCATAACCATGTTGGTTGGAGCAACACTTAGTAACAAGATAGCTTAGTGGCGGCTCTCCTCTGGCTGCAAGAATGAAAAATAAACGCTCTAATTGGGAGAAAAGCTGCAGCTTCTCAGCCTGAGTGTTTCTGCTGCCACTTTCGGATGAAGCTAATCGAGTTTGTGTTTGCAGAACCGCCGCAACCCGTTCGCCTCAAACCTGGTTATTCAGCCATTTCATGACAACATTAGAAGATCGATCCGGTTAAAGTAAAACCAGTGACGTGTTCCTAGTTCCTCACTGCCAAACTCTCATAAAACTGACCAGACTGAATCAGCTAACCTCCAGCTGAGACACAGCAGCTCTGAAGCTTTTCCTTCTGGCCAGGAAGAAGATTTAAGTTTCCTGATTTAACGTAGACTTACTAAATCTGACATCCATCAGCCCTACTGAAGCTTCTGCATCCGTCCACTAGAGGGCATCCTTAGCTTTTTCAGCCAGCTAAGGGGACTTAGCTGGACGCCAGTTTACTTCAGGAGCTTTTTTCCGTTTCCATTGGTTTTTGAACATTGCTTTGACCCGACTGACGATGGTCTGAAGGTGAGACTCTTCGATGATATGCTGTGATTCGGCTGCCACATGTCAGAGACGGTCTGGATCTTCCTCTCTGCCTCCTCGTTTCCTCGATTCTCCACTGAATCCTTCCTGCATTTCTTTGTGTTGGCTCACCTGATCACAGGTCGAGTCTGGACAGCGACCCTTCCAAGGCCACACGGGGGAAGACAATTCAGAAACAGAACGTCTTCGGTCGGGAAGATTATGAATTTCAATCCTTCCTAAAGTCTCTCCAATACGTCTCAGTTCCCAATCATCCAGATTAGTTTGGTCGTTCCACAGAGCTGAAATTAGCAACTTCTCCAAGATCGATTCCATCCCATTAGTGAGTTTTAGAGTCCTGGTCTCTGTCCACACCAACAGTCTGAGTGTTTGCTAGTTCGGCCAAGTCTGTCACAAATGTGTCGATAATCCAGTGATCCACAAGCTCCAAACAGCAGAAACCCTGTTATCATGGATTAATCCAGGTGAATCCTGCTGCTCGGTGTGTCTCCACAGGACAAGAGGCTCTGTGACCAGATGTCTCATCATAAACGTATCCATCGGTTGACCAGATCCATAATTTGTACATAGGAACCAGTTAGGAACGAGTCAGGAATCTGTTGGGAACCAGTTAGGAATCTGCTCCCCGTTTGTTTACAGAATATTTCAGCTGTAAAGTTGGAAAGTTTTATGAATGAATTCTCAGATTTTAAATTTAAATTCCAAATTTGATTACAATTAATAATTAGATAAGTCAACATGAGTTCTGATTCCGTGGTTTAATTTAGACCCAACCATTACCTACCCAACTAACTAGTTAATGACTAAACCAAAGCGTCTGATTTTAACCCGAGGAGAAACTAAAGCTGATTTCTCACCACGAAGATCAGCGATTTATCTTTAGTGTTAAACCAGAGTTTTTAACGCAATGACAAATACATTTATCCAAAAATAAACTTCCACTAAAAGTCCTTTAAAAGCTCATAATCCAGTTCAGGCCCTGAAACCCAAAGACCAACTTCAGATGGAGGGAGGAGCTGCTCCTGGACAGGATGTAGGAAGATGCCTTTCAAGTTAAAAGCATGGAAATAAAAGCAACCTGTCACAGACATCAGTCAAAGATAAGACTTAAGGTTTAGAACCGACCCGGTGGCCCCAGCAGAACTTCACGTCATCTGGACCCGACCCACCTTCAGAAGAAAAGTCAAACATGTTCAAACTGAGCGGTTCTGAGTCGGACCCGACCTGCAGAACTTCAGGTTTGGACCTGCTGATGAAAGCGGTTCTGAACCCGCTGAAGCCATCGGACCATCACATTCATCACTAATCAGTACCAGAGCGGTTCTGATCAGAGTCCAAACGGCTCAGAGGTTCTGGAAGCTAAATCTTCTCTTCTGATGGAAACCAGAAAACACAACTGACCCGACAAGATCAGAGTCACATCAGAACCCAGTGGATCATCTGTCCTGGACAACAGAACCGGCGGTCCGGTGCCCCAATTTAAAGAAAAATACAATTAACATAACAAGCCAGATCAGAACTAGAACCTTTCAGAACCTCTTATCTGTTTCACTGGTTCTGCTCATTTCAACTGCAGAAATGTTCAGAGGCATTTCAGTCAGGATGAGGTCTAGACTTTGACTAGACCAGCTTCTTAGTTCATGTAATCATATTTTCAGATCATGGCATTAATGCATGAAATCCAAAGACCCAAACGACCAGAACCGGATTTAGAGAGAAAAGCAGGAAGGAGCTCGATCTCCTCAGATGATTTTATTCTGAAGAGATCAAGCCTCAATAACTTCATCCTAAGAAGTGAATCCAGTCCGACCCAAAAGAACCTTCCACTGGTTCCCACTGCAGATATTTCTCAACTCTTTTGTTCGTTTTATTTCCTGAAAGTCAAAAACTTGTCCGGTGGTTTTAGTGGATTTTCAGAAAACTTTAAAAAAAGTTTGTCACTTTAGAGACCGAAGGTCCAAATGGTTCCGACCTCCTGCAGAACCACCAGAACTTTCAATCCCCGGCAGCAACAAGGATGTAGTTACTTTACAACATGTGATGGTGGGTGCAGAAATCAGACTCTGGCTCCCCCTGGTGGCCACCAGAGGAAGTTCATCAAATCACCATTTTCTCCTGCATTCAGTTTCTTTTATTAATCAGGAACATTTTTATAAATAAATACTGCAAGATGAGGAATGAAACAGAAACACACAACAATCCAATCAGTAGAAAACCGGAATCAGAGCAGAAAACAGTAAAAAACAGTACATTTAACGCAGTCTGTGACCCCTTGACCCCTGACCCCTCCGTCCCTAGAAAATACGTCCAGGTTTGTGTTCAGGGCAGAGACTGAATGATAAAACTCATTCTGCCTGAAAGCCGCTTTCAGAAGGAGCTCAGCACAAAACGAGCCGCTACTGAAGACGTTTCCGTTCAGCGTGGTTGAAGGTTGACGGTTCTACGCCCAGATGGCCAGTCTGCAGTGAAAACATGAGGAATTACTCGACTTTCTCATGGCCTTCAACAGAACGCAGCGTAAACACGTCAAATAAAAAACATCAGTAAAAAAAATCAGTTTATAAAAGCAAACTGGAGCTTTCAGAAAATAGGTGGATGCCATGTTCCCTCTTCGGCCAGCAGGGGCGCCGCTCAGGACGACAGCTTGGAGTAGCTGGGAGGAGAAAATTTACGCTTCAGGTATTTGATGATGTAGAGAGGAAGACAGCTGACAAGCGTGATGGCCGACACCTTCCAGAGGAACGGCCATGTTGTGATGAAGGACAGGTCTGAGGAAGAGGAGGGACACGAATTAAAACTAATTTAACAAGAAGCTTTAAAACGTTTCCAGATTTGGTGTTAGGTTCCGTTCACACTGCAGGCTGAAGTGACCCACACCTGGTTTATCTCAACGCGACCTGACATGACATCAGCTGTCCAAGCTGACGTCTGTCTCTGTCCACATCTGGACAAGAACATCTGTCTCTGTCCACATTTGGACACAAACTTGTCTTGTGGATGATTATTGAGCGATTTTAGAGTCCTGCTTAGGCTCCGTTCACACTGCAGGCTGAAGTGACCCACATCTGGTTTATCTGCTCCTGATCTTCTCAGGACGGATCAGATTGTCCCAGAGTGACGCAGCCGCTTGGACATGTGGTTCTGAATCCGATTCGTATCGGATCTTCTCAGATGTAACCCGTCTGTTGGGCAGGTCGCATTCATCCAACCCGAGCGTCTCTGGTGCGTCGCTGTTCTGCGAGAAGTGGGAAAAGGAACCGACCAGCATGGTGGACCGTGACCAGGACGGAGTCGTTGGCTCCAGTCAAGATTCGCTCCACCGTCTCGGTTCACCTCCACAAACACTGAGCTCTTCTGTTTCTATGGCGGCTGGCTAAACGCTGCGCTTGCTCTCTCCCAGTGACGTTATTGCGCCCCCTGCTGCACATCGGGACACTTGCAGGTGGTTTGCAGCTCACTAGAGATCAGATACAAACCGCTTTTCCTTGGACGTGTGAAAGGCCAAAATATAAAAAAGGGAATTGAGTCACTTCAGACTGCAACCTGCTACGTCTCCTGACTGAAGGTGGCGCTGCAGATTCATGACATGGCCAGCAAAGAGCTTACAGCGTCGCAGCAGGAGAGGAAACCCGGAAACTGAAGCCGGGTTATTGCTTCAGATTTAAATCTGAAGAAGCTTTGACCAATGAAGAGCTAACATCCCCTGATAGGCCCCGCCCACCTCCTCCCATTGGCTCTTGGCCCAAACCTGAACCCAAGAACCAGCTAGAGGGAAATCCAGGAAAGCAAGGTGGGTCACAGAAACCCAGCTTGGGTTTAACAACAGAAACACAGGAGGAAAAAACGGCGACGTACCGAGAAAAGCTCCAAACGACACTCTGCCGATGCCTGGAGCAGAAATTACAGAGGAAGCAGCAGATATGAAGAAGCAGATATTAGAAGAAGCAGCAGATATTAAGAAACAGATATTAGAAGAAAGAGATATTAAGAAGAAGCAGCAGATATTAGAAGCAGCAGAAGACAAGGAGCGATGGGCGAAGCCTCAAGGTTTTTGGCGTCATTAGGACCAAACCAACAGAACCTCAGAACAGCTGGAGGGAAAAGGTGAACCAACATGTTTCCTCTCACTGGACCCTGACCCTCCATGACCTCATGTTGACCTCCTAATGACCTCAGAATTTCTAGGATCCTCAGATTTTTCTCTTTTTAAGATAAAATCATTCACCAAAAGATTCTTCTGCCGATTTTTGTCCCGGTCTCCCCTTCCACCAATCTTGATATTACTGCAATATGTTAATAATCTGGGGAGATTTTATGATCTGGTCCACTTTGAAGGACAACTGGGAATATTCAACTTGTCGGATCGTCTTGGCCTGTCATCACAGCATGTAGCCAATCAGAGAGCGAGAAGCGGAAACATCGCCAGCAGGAACATCCTCCACTGAAGCCATGACTTCTCTGCAGTCGGCCATGTTTGTCTATGTGACTTTCTAAGTTCTCCTGTCTGGAATCCCAATGTTGGCGAGTGAAATCTGCTCATCTGCTGCATCTGACATACGACGGATTAGTGATCCGAGTTTAATTCCAATGAAACCGTTTCATTCTTAGACGCCTCTGTATTTAAAACGTTTGTAAAAGATTCCCAGAGGACGCATCTCCTTGTGTTTCGTCGCGTGTATAAATTATGCTAAGCTAACCGTCTGAATCATTAACAACCTGCTGTAGTTTCTGCTGGTCAACATGAGGGTAGCGGTTCTGGACGGGTAGCACCAACTATCTATCGGTGCTACAGTAGGAAAGCCTGACCAGGTAGATAGACCAGCTCAGATGTTCTGACCGGTTCTGCTCGGCCCATTGGACCCGGTTTCAGGCCGGTTCCCTGAATAGACGCCACTTTGCATCGGGTCAGGAACCAGAACTACCGGCTGGTCTGGAAAGGTTCTGCTGCCGTACCGAAGTATTCGTTGAGGAAGGCGAGTGACGCCAGGTAGCAGCCCAGGCTGAGGAACTCGGCCAGAACCATGAGCCAGTGCCAGGTCCGGACGGTCAGCGCCACCATCAGCAGCTCCGTCAGAACCAGCGCCGTGAAGGAGATGGCCACCACATGGACGAACTCGGACTCGAACAGAACCAGGGCGCCGTACATCAGGATGCCACCTGGGGAGCAAAGACGCAGGTCAGAGCTCAGGTCAAAGGTCAACGGGACGGAAATGCTTTTCATCTAAAAGTCCAAAACAGGTTTTCACTGAAGTCAAGAAGTCAGTGAAACAATGTGTTTGAACTGGTTCAGTTGAACTGGTGAGTCTGTGGTTGAACTGGTTTAGTTGAACTGGTGAGTCTGTGGTTGAACTGGTTTAGTTGAACTGGTGAGTCTGTGTTTGAACTGGTTCAGTTGAACTGGTGAGTCTGTGGTTGAACTGGTTCAGTTGAACTGGTGAGTCTGGTTTGCCGTCTCCAGTGCGGTTTCCCAGTTTGGCAGCAAAGAGCTAAATGGTGGGAATCTGGAGTTTTTTTCCAGCCGTTGGTTCCGGATCGCTGCCGGTCGATCGGACTCCCAGCCTCTCACTGGGAAACTCCCAGCAGGACCAGCGAGTGTGAAGATAAGGCATCTGACCTTTGACCTGCGGTGTCCTGATAGCAGCGCTAATTCAGCGTAATCCGCCTCTAACTGATGGCATAATTGCTGTGATATCGGCCGGCATGCGGCGCATTCCGGCCAGGCGGCCTCCGGAACACGGTGCCGCCGCCCGGCCGGCCCGGCCCATTCGGGTCTTTAATTAAAACCCGGCGCCGGCAGGAAGTCGCGCTACGGCTTAGCAGCTACGCTCAGATCGGCTTACGGTCCAGAGAGACAGAAAGCCGAGACTCTGAGAGAAGAATCAGAACTGGGACAGGAGGCGGAACCTCAGAGGGACCCGATCAGAACCGAGCTGGACCAGATCAGAACCGCTTACCTTGATAGATGCTGATCAGAACCCAGATCAGGAAGGTTTTGAAGGACAAGGAGCGACCCTGAGAACACAAACACAGTCAGAACCTCCAGCAGAACCGTGGAGTCACCAGAACCGAGCCGGGTACCTTGGTCAGATCCTTGTAGAGTTCTGGGTAGAGCAGCGCCGTCTCGGGCTTCACGTCCTGGTCCAGAACCAGCGAGAAAACGGGGAACATGGTGTAGATGGTGGCGTACCTGAAACCAGAACCAGTTTACTCCCCTGATACGGTACCATCAGAACCAGAGATACGGTACCATCAAAACCAGAGCCAGTCTGGGTCGGATCACACAGAACCAGAACCGTCCAGCAGGGTTGATGCAAACGCCAAGCAGAGAATTCTGGCTTCACGCTTTTAATCTGAAAGCCTGGACCTACTGGGCCAGTCAGAACCTGTTGTCCTCATGGCAGTCAGAAACCCAGTTCTGCTGGTTCTGCTGGACCTCTGGTTCTGTGAGCAGAGGGCTGCGTACCCGACCATGAGGAAACCCTGGTAGAGCGGCACAGAGGCGAAGAAGAAGACGGAGGAGAAGACGGCCTGAGAGGGAAACAAGCGGGTCAGAGGCTGTCCTGGAGAATAGACCGGGTCAGAACCGGGTCAGAACCGGGACGGCCGCAGAACCTGCATGGTGGAGATGATCATCCCTCGGTGCATGACGAACTGTCCGAGCGCCGCCGAGCGCTTGTAGCTGTTCCTGCCGTGGACCATCAGCAGGCGGCCGATGTGCCGGAACTGCGACACGGAAAAGTCTGCGGCGAGCGAGGCCTGCTTCCCTTCCTGCACACAGCCAGAACGGGTCAGAACCAGAACGGGTCAGAACCAGAACGGGTCCGAACCAGAACCAGATCGGGTCAGAACCAGAGGTTCTGGTTGCAGAGTGAACATTCTACCTTCCCTTCGATGCCGATGCCGCAGTCGGCCGCCTGGATCATGCTCACATCGTTCCCTCCGTCTCCTGCAGCACAAAGCAAGACTGACATCTAGTGGCCACCTGGAGGAACTACCAGCTCTACTTAACCTGGGATACTGTCAAGTTTATCAGAGTACATTTCTTAAGAGAATTACAATTTATTGTTGATAAATTTCAAATTATGATGTTTAATATCCATCTGTCGTCAGGGTCGTTTTAGTCTTATATCAATGTGAAAACATGAATCGCTGCAGTTAATGTAGCGATAAAACGTCTTTCTGTGCTGATCACATGACAAATGGACATATTACAGTAGTACCACAAAATGACCTAACTTCAAGTGTATATTGCCCAACCAATCAGATGGCTGCATCTGACCTCTGACCAGATTTATGTTAAATACAGCATAAATCTGCTTCGTCTAGTGAAAACAATAAATAATATTATAAGTTCATCTTCTCCTGCAGCAGCAGCAAAATCTGAGACCACAGTGAAGAATAAATCCCACAGGAAGCTCCGGAGGGGAGCTGGGTCCGGTTCCGGTTCCGACCCGATGGAGGGGAGCCGGTTCCGACCCGGGTCCGGTTCCGACCCGGCGGAGGGGAGCCGGTTCCGACCCGGCGGAGGCCCACCTATGGCACAGGTCCTGCTGGCCGTGTGCTGCTGCAGCAGCCGGACGATCTGGGCCTTCTGGGTGGGCGAACACCTGCAGCAAACCACAGCTGGACACTGGCAGCACAGCTCCACCAGCTCATGCTCGTAGTAGCGCAGACACACCTGGGCAGAAAGGAGAAGAGCAGCCAGTTCCGGTTCTGGCTCTGACCCGGTTCCAGCCCTCCTACCTCTAGAGAGTCTCCAGAGATCACCAAGGCGCAGTCATGCTTCCTCCTGAAGGCGTTGAGCTCCAGGTGCGCCTCCCCACGGCTGCTCACCTGGTGAGAGGCAAACGCACAGTTAGACCCGTGGGGGGCGTCATGCTGCGGGGGGCGTGATGCTGCGGGGGGCGTCCCGCCGCGGGTAGCGTCATGCTGCCGGGGGGCGTCACGCTGCGGGGGGCGTCACGCTGTGGGGGGCGTCATACTGTGGGGGGCGTCATGCTGCGGGGGGCGTCACGCTGCGGGGGGCGTCACGCTGCGGGGGGCGTCACACTGTGGGGGGCATCATGGGGGAGGCATCATGCTGCGGGGGGCGTCACACTGTGGGGGGCGTCATGCTGCGGGGGGCGTCACACTGTGGGGGGCGTCATGCTGCGGGACGCACCGGCTTGAAGACATGGACGTCCTGAGTCCGGGACACCAGGTGGGAGCTCTTGGCAATGCAGGTGGCCGTCTCCATTTTGTCTCCAGTCAGCATCCAGATCTGAGGAGAGACGGGACAGTGAGGAGCCGCCTGACCTGGAGTCCGGTCCCAGAGTCCGGTCCCGGTCCCAGAGTCCGGTCCCGGTCCCAGAGTCCGGTCCCGGTCCCAGAGTCCGGTCCCAGAGTCCGGTCCCGGTCCCAGAGTCCGGTCCCGGTCCCAGAGTCCGGTCCCGGTCCCGGTCCCAGAGTCCGGTCCCGGTCCCGGTCCCAGAGTCCGGTCCTGGTCCCGGTCCCAGAGTCCGGTCCTGGTCCCGGTCCCGGCCCACCTTGATGCCGGCGTTCCTCAGCAGCTCCAGCGTTGGCCGGACGTCGGCCTGCAGCTGGTCCTCTACGCCCGTCAGGCACAGCAGCTCCATCTCCCTCTCCAGACTCTCCACCGCCGCCGCCACCTTCAGGCTGCGGTCCAGCAGGCTCAGCTTGGCCTGGCTGTAGCGGCTCTGCCCAGACAGGAAGTGGGTCCAGTCAGACAGGAAGTGGGCCCGGTCAGACAGGAAGTGGGCCGGTCAGGTCAGACAGGAAGTGGGCCGGTCCGGTCAGACAGGAAGTGGGCCGGTCAGGTCAGACAGGAAGTGGGCCGGTCCGGTCAGACAGGAACTGGGCCGCTCAGACAGGAAGTGGGTCCAGTCAGACAGGAACCAGAACAGGAACCAGAACCAGTTCTTAGCTCAGGAAGGAGCGTCAAAGTGCCGTCTGGTCTTGACGCCTCTGAATCATTTTCTGCTCAGTTGGAACAGAAAGGTACCGTCGCCTGGCAACCTCTCAGCCAATAGGATGAAAGTGTTGCAGTGGGTGCGTTTGTTTCCTTCTAGTGCGTGAGCCTGCGTGGCGACTGTTCATATTCTGAGAGCAGAAAATGATTCAGAGGCGTCTGCAAGCGGAGATTTGATCCCAGCAGAGAGAAAAGTTTGAGAGCAGCAGGTTTGAGTTCAAACATTATAAGTTTTAAGAACAAAGACACAAAGTCCTGCTTTCAGCTCACGAATTATGGCAGGAAAATCCCCCGTAGAGTTTGTGCTGATGTTCCTCTGGGTCTCAACTGTTTGATTTCTAAGCCACATTTCAACTTGTCACTATATTTATATTCAAACTTATTTTTAAAAATTTAACAGTTTAAAGTATTTCCTGAGCAAAAATGATTTAAGACATGAAAAAGGTGGATTTTCTGTCTTTTCCTGGGCAGCTTTACCTTTGGGATTTAAATGTTATTAATCTTTAGTGACCAGAAAGACAATATGGAAAAAGCAGAGCGTCACATGACTCAGCCTGCATGCTGATTGGTCGCTGGATTCACAGCCTGATGAAAGGCGGTTCCTACCTCAAAGTCCTGGTACTGGTCCTCAGACAGACACTTCTTGGCCACCACCAGGGTCCTCAGGCCCTCTCTGGCCATGTTCCCACACTGAGCAAGCAAAGAAGACAACCTTCATCACAGGATTTGGTTTTGGTCTCAGGTCGAATGAAGTGAAAGTGAAGGTTTCTGAGCGTCACACTGATAACGGAGGTTTCAGTGAAGATACTGGTTCTTCTCTTTCCAACCGAAACTCCTTTGACTTGGGGATTAACCAGAGATGGGAGAAACTTAGAGAACCGTAGAGAAACAGGAGAGAGATGGTGGAAGGAACCATGTTGTGACCGATTAGATGCAGAAGGAGAATCTTATGTTCAGTTTCACTTCTTCTCTGAGACGTTTTCTAAATATCTAAAGTCTCTGATGGACTCAGTGCATCACTCAGCCCAAAACGGAAAGATGTTTCTGAACAGCATCTTTCAAACAAGCTCAGTCCAAATAAAGTCCATTATTCAGCATAAATGTAGGAATCAGGACTAAAACTGACCAACTGGTTCAACCTCCTTCATCATCAGTGTCCTGGGGGAACCTGGCCTCCACCAGGAGCCCCGGATCTGGAGAGGTTCTGGTGGTTCTGTGCAGCGACCCGGTTTGAGCGCAGATATGGGTCAGTTGAACAGGCCTCATTATGACCGACAGGAATCGATAGACGAGAGCCTGACGGCTTCATATCTGATATGAAACGCCGATGGAGCTGCTGATTGGGTATCGACGGGCCGATCGGGCCGCGGCGCCGATCCGACGGCTCGGATCATGAATATGACAAACACTCATTACATCAACTGGGTCACTAATTAAATCACAAGCTGCCCGGAGCTCTGCCTGACCCAAAACTGCCAATATGATGATGATGGAGATGGAGGAAGAGGAGGAGCTGCGCTCAGATGAAGCTCCAGCTTCTCATTCCACCAGAATCAACATGGCGGCGGCAGCATCATGCTGAAAACACGCCGGGTCACCGAGTCCCAGTCTGACTAGTGGAGGGTATGAATACTTTAGATCCGGTTCCCACCTCCTCCTCCAGCCAGTCGTTGTACTGGACGATGGTCGCCATGGCGACGTCGGCCCCCTTCATGTAGAAGGTGATTTCTCCGGTGGCCTCGTCCTGGACAGACCAGAAGAGCTGTTTACTACCTGCTCTGCGGCGGCGGCTCTGCGGCAGCGGCCAGATCCTGACCCGGACGATGATGCCCATCCGCTTGCTCTCCGACGTGAACGGGAAAACCTGCAGGACGAGGAAGGACAGGATCTGTCCCGACGGCGTCCGCAGCTGCAGAGACGTCAGGTCCCGGTGGACCAGGGTCAGGCCCACGCTGGCCGTCCAGCGCACCAGCGCCACCTGCAGGACAGGAGGACACCGGGGTCGGATCCAGGACCGCCAGCAGGTAGCCGCTGGTTCCCAGCAGGTAACCAGTTATTAGCTCGGCTCCCTGAGCCGCTGCAGTTTAGCCATAAACCTGGGGCGGCGCTCCAGGACCCTCAGGACTCCCAGGACTCCCAGGACTCCCAGGACCCTCAAGACCCTCAGGACCCTCAAGACCCTCAGGACCCTCAAGACCCTCAAGACCCTCAGGACCCCCAGGACTCTCAGGTCCCCCAGGACCCTCAAGACCCTCAAGACCCTCAGGACCCTCAAGACCCTCAGGACCCTCAGGACCCCCAGGACTCCCAGGACTCTCAGGTCCCCCAGGACCCTCAAGACCCTCAAGACCCTCAGGACCCTCAAGACCCTCAGGACCCTCAAGACCCCCAGGACCCTCAAGACCCTCAGGACCCTCAAGACCCTCAGGACCCTCAAGACCCTCAGGACCCCCAGGACTCTCAGGTCCCCCAGGACCCTCAAGACCCTCAGGACCCTCAAGACCCCCAGGACCCTCAGGACCCCCAGGACTCTCAGGACACCCAGGACTCTCAGGTCCCCCAGGACCCTCAAGACCCTCAAGACCCTCAGGACCCTCAGGACTCCCAGGACTCTCAGGTCCCCCAGGACCCTCAAGACCCTCAAGACCCCCAGGACCCTCAGGACCCTCAGGACTCTCAGGTCCCCCAGGACCCTCAGGACCCTCAAGACCCCCAGGACCCTCAGGACCCTCAGGACCCTCAAGACCCCCAGGACCCTCAAGACCCTCAGGACCCTCAGGACCCTCAGGACCCCAGGCGGCCGCTGCGTTTGCCTGAGGCCGTTTCCGTGTTTCGCTACGTTGGGCCGCTACGCTGATGCCATCCTGGCGTCTCACCTCGTCCGGGCTGGACGCCTGGTAGGTCCGGTTGTGGTCGCCGAGGTCCCGGTCGGGTCCGGCCCGGTCCGTTTCGGCCCAGTCCGTCTCGGCCCGGTCCGTCTCGGCTCGGTCCGTCTCGGCGCCGGGCGCCTCGTAGACGGGCGTCACGTTGTGGCACAGCGCCACGGCCTTCACCGCCTCGTGGATCCGGCTGCTCACGCTGCGCCGGACCTTGGGGCCCGGCGGCGGGTTGCTCCGCGTCGCCGCGCTGCCGGCGCCGGGCGGCTGCGCCGGACCCTGAAAGGTCGAGAGAGTTTGGACTTTGATTCAGGCCCGGTTCCGACTGAATATTGATCACCAAACGTGATGATCAGGCTTATTTGATCGTTTCAGCAACAAAGCAGCTCAAAGTGCTTCACGTCATAAAACACCAAAATAAAAGTCCAAGTCGCCTGGAAACGTTTCATTCTGATGAGTGAAAACATCAAATCATCTACAGATCAGATAAATTGATCCAGTTTTTATTGATCAAATCAATTCTAAGCTGCTGATTTCTCAGCGTTTCAGCCGTTTTTTAGCTTTCAGGAAGTTTGTTCCAGATCTGTGCTGCATAGAAGCTGAATGCTGCTTCTCCATGCCTGGTTCTGGAGCAGAGCAGAACCGGAACCAGGCTCACCTGGGCGTAGCTCCGGGCGATGTGGCTCTGGATCTCGTCCATGGTGTCGTTGCCGTAGGCGACGGTTCCCAGGTGAAGCCGCTTGAACACCATCTCGTTCTGCGTCAGGGTTCCTGCCGGCGGGCCGAGCGGTTCGGGTCAGACGGGACAAGCTTCCGCAGCTCAAAGGTTCTGGTTCTGCTCACCCGTCTTGTCGGTCAGCAGGTAGAGCAGCCGGCCCAGTTCTTCCGGGATGGTGCTGGTTCTGACCACGGTGCCGGGGATGTGCTGGTCCCTGGTGATCATCCAGCCGTACGCCGCCTTGCCCATGTCCAGGTTGACCCGCAGGCTGCGGGTCAGAACACAGGGTCACTTCCTGCCTCCGCAGCCCGGCGGGTCGGGTCGGAACCGCAGCCCACCTGATGGGGATGATGTAGGAAAACAGCACCACGAAGCGGAAGAGGTTCCGGAACCAGGGGCCCACGAAGCCCTGCAGCGCCACCATGACGACGGCCAGAACCAGCTGGGCCAGGAACAGGGCCTTGGTCAGGCGGTTCAGCTCCAGGTCCAGAAGGCCCACCTGGGGTCGGAACCACAGTTAGCCGCTAACCCTGCGCTGGCTAACCCTCCTGAGGCGCGTGATTGGACTAGACCGCCACCTTGTTGTCGGCGTGGGACGTGTTGAGGACGCTGCGCGTCTCCTTCCCCGTGTAGATGACAACCCCGATCACTGATCCTGAAACACAGAGGCGGCGGCTCGGTGACGTCATGATGATGTCATCGCCCCGAGAACAGCTGATTGGTCTAAATCTTCCTCCCTCACCTGATGCGACCACGGCGCTCGCCCACAGCGTGTTGTCGATGCTCAGGCTCTCGTGGATCTGCGGTTCCACGTCTTCCTGCGAGCAACGAGCTGAAGCTCAAATGTTTTCATACGCAGCTAAAGGTCATAGGTCACGTTTTTAGGGCCGTTCAGGTTTATGACACTATTTGTTACATTAAAAAAAAAAAAAAAAAAACTGAAAACGTTTCTACAACTAAACTCCTAATCCATTCAGCAGATTAGAATCTGGAGCGAAGCAGCAGCATCACTAAAGATGGCCGCCTGAAAGCGACCTGGAACCCGAAGCTCCACCTGCTGCTCACAGGAAAACAAGCTCCGCCCCCACCTGCTGCTCACAGGAAGACAAGCTCCGCCCCCACCTGCTGCTCACAGGAACATGAAGCTCCGCCCCCACCTGCTGCTCACAGGAACATGAAGCTCCGCCCCCACCTGCTGCTCACATGAAAACAAGCTCCGCCCCCACCTGCTGCTCACAGGAAGACAAGCTCCGCCCCCACCTGCTGCTCACAGGAACCTAAAGCTCCGCCCCCACCTGCTGCTCACAGGAACATGAAGCTCCACCTGCTGCTCAGATCCACGAGGAATCAGCAGGAGGAGCTGCAGGACTCAGCTCCTCCTGAACCAGAACCGGAACCAGAACCGGAACCAGAACCGGTCCGGCTGCGTGTGCTGAGCCGCTCACCCGGGTGAAGTTTCCCTCGAAGCTGTGGATGTCCAGCTGGGGCTTCTGGGCGAAGACAAAGGCACTGATGGACAACAGGTCCTGCAACGAGACCAGCCGCACTTTTCAGTTTACAGACCGAAGCGTTAGCCGTCGCTAACTAGCCGTCGCTAACTAGCCGCCCGCTAACGGCTGACGCACCCCGACCGCCGCCAGGCGCTGAGTGCAGCTCACTGCCGCCTTCAGCTTCCAGTCCGTCTCTCCGTCCAGCTGCTCCGTCCGGATGAAACAGGCTCCTGGACACCAGGCAAAACATTATGACCACTAACGGACCAGAACTCTGCTGGACTCGGCCAGGACACTGACCCGTTTTCTCCGACGTCCTCAGGAAAATCATGTCTGCAGGAATCCTCTGGTTCTGCAAACCAATAAAGTCTGTTAGACGCAGAGCTGCTGATCAGTCATTCACTGACGAGTCCAGTTCTGGTTCTGGTTGGATCCAGATTCCCAGAGTTTTCTGCTCTGAACTGTGAGACAAAGTTTCTACAAATGTCAAAAGGACTTTGTCACCTTCAAGAATTCGACTGGCGTTTGCTAGAAGGTAAAATGTAGAATAAAACGATTTCACTTTTTTCCTAGCAGGAACAAAATCTCTGGATCCTGAGTTTGTTCAACTAATTCTGTTCTGATCCAAACTGGACCATCCTGGTTTCCAGCAGCTCCTCCTGCTAATGCCTGGTTCTGATCGGCCCGCCTGGCGCCTTCAGACCCAAACCACCGTTTCCTAGTCTCGGGTAAGATACTGACTGCTCAGGAACAGAAAAACCTTCACAAAGTCCAGTGATGGTTCTGCAGGCGGTTCTGACCCAGGTTCTGACCCAGGTTCTGACCCAGGTTCTGACCCAGTCTGCCGAGTTGCCAGAGTTACCCTAAAACCCCCAGAGGAACAGATTTAAACATGTTACCTTTTCAACTATTATCAGGTCTCCAACTTGTATATCTGAACTTTTCACTTGGACTTTACCTGGAAAATAACGAAGGAACAATAAATCAGGAAGTCGTTTTAAAGAGCAGTGGAAAATCAGCAGGTATTGGTTTCTGATAACCAGGAAGAAGCTGCTGTCTGATATTCATGGTTGAGACGCTGAACGAGATCCGGGTCTCTGTGTGTCGGACCTCTGACTGTCAGCTTGCTGTAGAGCTGTGAGTTCATCTCTTTGTCTCGCTGATGGCGCCGCACTTCGTCCACAGCTTCCCGCGCCATCGTCACGGCCAACACGAAGCCCTGGGCAGAACCAGAACCGGCAGAACGGCCATTAAAAACATCTGCAGATTTAAAACCCAACATGACACAGGAGAAAAAATGTTTCAGAAAATAAAAAACAATAGAAAGTAAATAAGATAAAACTCAATTTAGACAAAATTATAAATGTTTTTTGAAGTTACATTTTTAACATGGATAAAAATAGTTTCAAACATTTCTATAATTTAAAAGATAACTATAGAAAAGGAAGTAAAAGAGGAGGCGCCGACCCGCGGGCCCAGTACCAGAGGGGCCCAGTAGGTGTACAGGTATCCGATCTTCAGCGCCGGGACCAGCTGGGAGCAGGAAACCACCAGGAAGTAAAGGTTCAGGAAGAACTTGAACTGCTGGAACAGAACCTGGACACAAACACACAGCCTCAGGTTCTGGTTCTGTTGGACCGGCTGGGCCCAGGTGACCTCTGACCCTCCCCAAGTCATCTGTCATCACGTTAACGCGCAGCAGAGCTGATCAACACGGTTGATGCTGCCGCCTCGTTTTCTCACAGGGGAAGATTTAGTGTGAAACACCAACCAGCGATTCAGCAAAATCCAGGTGAGTGGGACTCAGGTTCTCCCCGGCGCTAAGCCCCGCCCCTCCCAGGTGCTAAGCCCCTCCCCTCCCAGGTGCTAAGCCCCGCCTCTCCCAGGTGCTAAGCCCCTCCCCTCCCAGGCGCTAAGCCCCGCCCTCCCAGGTGCTAAGCCCCGCCCCTCCCAGGCGCTGCTAATTACCTGTCAGGTCGCTACTCGATTCGACGCTACGCCAAACCAGACCGGACTGGGCCAGATCAGACCGGACCGGACCGGGGCGGACCGTACCAGACCAGACGAGGCTACGCCAGACCACCAAAGGTCACCAAAGGTCAGATTCTGAATGATGTTTGCAATAATGAGGTGACATCAAAACGACCTTTTAGAGCCGATAACCGAGCCGCTCTGGTCATTCCTACGTGTGACGGCGGCTGCTGACCAATCAGATCAATCAGTTCTGATGGAGCCAACAAGAGACTGGAAAACTGCATGCAGAGGCAGAACGGGACACTGGGGACACACTGGGACACTGGGGACACTGGGACACCAGGTGGAGCATCAGAACCCGACTCACCCCAGGGACGAAGGTCAGGAGGTTGTACTTCTGGTTCCTGATGCTGTTCTTAGGGAACCTTTCCTCGCTCTTCTCCGGCCGGCCGAGCCAAACGGTGCGCGGCTTCAGCTCCTTCCTCCTCCGGCAGACGGACAGGCAGCCGCAGCAGCTGGGGAGGAAATGACATCATCAGCCGCAGCAGCTGGGGAGGAAATGACATCATCAGCCGCAGCAGCTGGGGAGGAAATGACATCATCAGCCGCAGCAGCTGGGGAGGAAGGCAGGATATGACATCATCACCTTCAGTTAGTTCTGCTGATGTTAACCCTCTCATCACCTCAGGATTCATCTTCTCCCTCTGTGGTTCTGTCTGTTATCCTGCCTTCAGTTAGTTTGGCGTTTCTATGCTTTCGCACCAAACCGCTGCTCCCCTCAGTGAACTTTGACCCCTCTCTGCCCCTGTGAACTTTGACCCCTCTCTGCCCCTGTGAACTTTGACCCCTCTCTGCCCCTGTGAACTTTGACCCAGCAGTGGCTTCAGATCCGTCCTGTAAGTCGGCAGCAGAGTTTCTCCACTGCTTGACAAAGTGAGTGACTTTGCTTCAACCTGTCAGTGACGCCATGCGGTTTATCTCCATATCTGATACAAAATGCAAACATGGGGTGGGGGGGGGGGTCACCTGGGACGGGGGGGCAGAGTCGCTGTGTGCCGTCATGCTGAGCGACTTTTGGCTTTTCCACTTTTTGAGCAGGTTGGCAAAACATAAAGCTAAATAAATGAACTCTGGTAAAAAGTCATGTTTGCTTTGGCCTCCATGTTTTCTGCCTCTCTGCCCCCCCAGCCACCCCCCCCCCCGCCCCCCGTTCAGGTTCATAAGAGCCATTATTTGAGCAAATGGATGCCATTTAAATAATAAGGCGCTTGAACAGTCGGGGCTTATGCACTGTGAATTATTTGGGTTTTATAATCCTCTACTCTGCAAACTGAAAATTACTGGAAAGCATCAAACTGTGAAAAATCCCATTTGCTCAGAGGGTTTGGGGGGCAGAACACAGTGAAGATCCTCAACAGGACACATGTTGTCCCCTGAGGCTCTACGCCACGACAAACGCTGCTGCAGAGGACGACGGGACGAGGACGAGTCCAGAGACGAGTCCAGAGGACGAGTCCAGAGGACGAGTCCAGCTGAGGACGAGTCCAGAGGACGAGTCCAGAGGACAAGTCCAGCTGAGGACGAGTCCAGAGGACGAGTCCAGAGGACGAGTCCAGAGGACGAGTCCAGAGACGAGTCCAGAGACGAGTCCAGAGGACGAGTCCAGAGACGAGTCCAGAGGACGAGTCCAGCTGAGGACGAGTCCAGAGGACGAGTCCAGAGGACGAGTCCAGAGACGAGTCCAGCTGAGGACGAGTCCAGCTGAGGACGAGTCCAGAGGACGAGTCCAGAGACGAGTCTGGACCCGTCTGACCCCAGAGCCTCTTCGCGCGTCGAGGGGCTCAGTCAAAGCCCGACCTTATCCTCTCTTTCATGCAGGAGTAGCAGAGCGCAGTGCGGCGGTTTGATGCCCGACACAGTGACTCCTGCGTTTCATGTTTAACTTCTCTGCAGCTCTGCAGTTGCTGACTTGGTAACAAAAACAAGACTGAAGAAAATACAATAGTTAAAGCAAAATGAAAGAGACCTCAGAAGAAAAGAAAATCTAAATATTTTGCTGCAATGAGACGTTGCAGCACTGAAAACTCAGGCTGGTATTAATATAGCTGATCTGACTGGCATTTAAAATTATATTATAAACCGTCCAACATAAAAAAGACAAGATTTGCTGAAATCACTGTTTCAGTTAAACCTGCAACATGACCTGCAGCACCGACTCTGATCTGGTTCCTGACCAGGTTTGTTTTTTATCCATCACAGCTGAACTGATTGATAGCAGAGTGAACCGTTAGCATGGTGCTAACCGAGCAGCAGAGTGATCCGTTAGCATGGTGCTAACCCAGACTGGGAGCAGCAGAGTGAACCGTTAGCATGGTGCTAACCCAGACTGGGAGCAGCAGAGTGAACCGTTAGCATGGTGCTAACCCAGACTAGTAGCAGCAGAGTGAACCGTTAGCATGGTGCTAACCCAGACTAGTAGCAGCAGAGTGAACCGTTAGCATGGTGCTAACCCAGACTAGTAGCAGCAGAGTGATCCGTTAGCATGCTGCTAACCCAGACTGGCTGCTACATGTGGGCCCGTGGATCAGCTCACCTTTTGCACAGGACCTCCCAGCCTCCCAGCAGGAACCAGCCCAGGCCCGCGCGCCGCTGGCCCCGCCTGGTGCGCGGCAGCGTCTGGTAGTCGCTCTCATCGTTCTCGAAATCTTCCTCTGACATCATCAGGGGCATCTCGTCCAGGTTGGACGGCTCATCTTCTAGCGAAAATCTGAAAGGACACAAGATGAGGAAGACATTTATCTGGATGGCTGAGCTCATGGTGAGCAGGATCGACAATGAAACAATGAAAGCTACAGTGAAAAGGTCTGCTTGAGATTTAGCCGCCATCTTTAGACATGCCTGATATTACAGTGGAGAACTGGCTCCTCCCACCAACCAGAACCAGGGACAAAACGGGTCGTCACATCCAAAATGGCGGCTGGTCACTGTTTAGACATTCTGCTGCTAAAAATACCAACAACAACAAACAGATGATTTTAAGGTGTTTCTGTTGGAGATATTTGTTGTGTTTTGTTGAAAATTTCCCTCAAGTTCAGTGAAACCAAAATTATTTAAAAATTGATTTTATTCTATTCAAAGTGAGGCAGCTCACTTTGAACTTATTTCAAGATTCCAAGATGACAGAAAATACACATTAAAATGTTCTAATAATCAATTCTGAGTCTATTTACTAACAGAGACATGATTTGACTCTTTAAACCATCTGTTTATGCAGCTAAAGGTAGTTTGGCGTTTGTGGATCTAATAAAGATGAAGTTCAGACAAACATAAAACAAATAAAAAGACTAGTGGAACTAAAATGTCCTTTTTAATAGAAACTATGAATGTTGTGACTTTATGAACCAAAACTGTTGCAATAATTCATCAGGAGCCACAACATAAGTTTGTCATCCTCTGACAAAACATTTATTTACAAATCATAAGAACCAAGCAGCTTCTATTCCACTGACACTAAAACTTCAGTTATTAATTTTATGAGTCAAGTTTTCCCTGTAATGACTTCCTGCAAAAGAAATTCAAAATAAATTCAAATTCCTGCATTTTATGACAGATTTTGAGACATTAAATAGTTTTCAGTTGAAATTTCATGAATGTTTTTAGAAATATTTTCAGTGGATATTTTACAAGAAATCTATTGCATCTCTAGTTTTAATATGATAAAATTTGGTCTTGTAGCCAAAGAGTTAAATTATGAAACATTTAATCCTGTGGCCAAGTTAAAGATCATCTTCATTTTATAGTGAAATTATTTTATTTTAGCAACTGCTGAAATAAAGTCACCAAAGCCCAATATTTATATGTTAATGTCTTAATTTAAGATCTGAAATTTGTTTTGCATTTGTGACATTTTACTTTCCTCAGTTTGTGATTATTCTTTTTGTTTCTGCTCATTTTATCATATCAAACTTTATTATTCATATATATTTTCTTTTAATTTTCCATAAAGATGGAAAAAACAAAACATTGCCATAAATCCACCTTTTCACTCAACACTCAAATGCAGCAATGAATTGTGGGTAATACATTTTGCCAGAGATCGTAAAAATGCGAAAAGGTGGGAAAAAAGTCCCAAAATGGCCGCCGAGCAGATGAGGAGGATGAGGGACAAACTGTGACCTTTAACCTCCAACATGAAGGAGCATCTGAAGGAGGAACCAGGACAAACAACAACCCAGCCGAACTGGTCCAGTGACCTTTGACCTGCTAACTGGGTTTCTAGTCATTTCTCTGAGCTTCACCCTTTGACCTCTGGAGAATGATGGACCTGAATGATCTGGACATGACCTTTGACCTTCCCCAGCTGCCATCCTGACGTCATTGCTGGTTTCGCTCCACCTTGTTGTGCTGAAGCTAAACTAGCGTAAAAAACTGATGTTTTTCGGGTTCATTTCGGTTTCTAGTCCCATAACATTTTAAACAGGTTTAAGATTCAAAACTAAAATAAAATCAATGTAAAGACCTTTGTACGCAATGTGACGTCACAGCCGACCATGTGACCTCACGAGGAAAAGCCCAAACTAGCCGCTGTGCTGAGACGAACCTCTGGTTCGGTCCAGTTCATGATTCTGCTGCTTTGCGACAATAAATTCAGAATAAATAATAATAACAAACATCGATTTCGGTGGTTCTGGTTCTGTACAATCAGAACCCATATCCGGTTCCGGGTGTTTCCATGAATCCGTCACAGCAGCAGAAACAGAACCGAGGTTCTGGACCCGAACCCGAACCCGCTACGCACCTGGAAAGCCTGGCCGAGCTGTAGTTCGTGGTTCTCCTGGAGTTTTTCCGAACCGGATTTAACGGGATGCTGTCAGCCATGTTGGCTGCGTGGGAGCGTCATGACGTCACCTAAAGGCGTCCTACCCGCGACGCCTTCAGGGTGACTCGGAATTATCAGGACGGACAGAAACCCGTTAATATGAGAAACAGTTTGGAGAGAAAACATAGATCTGAACTTTAGATCACAGATTAAACGAGTTTCAGGTCATTTATTCCTCCAGGTCTTAATGTCCACAAGGCAACTTTATTTATATAAAACAACTCAAAAAAGTTAAAAACAACATTTAACAAGAATGAAGAAAAAAATCTGACTGATTAAAAGTAGATTAAATATAAAAAGTTGTAAATATAATGTTAAGTGAAGAAATGAATATATAACATTATAAGAATAATAACTGCAAATGAAAAGGTTTTTATCCTTGTTTTAAATAAACTCTGTTGAATCAGGACGTTAATTCCAGAGTTGGAGATCAGAAACTGAAAGCTGTTTAGTTATGACTCTGAATAATTAATAGGTTTGATTCTGATGATCTCAAAGGTCTGAGTGGTTTACAAGGTTGAAGAAGATCAGAAATGTATTCTGGGCTTTTATTGTGTAGAGCTTTGTAAACCAGGAATGAGATTTTAAATTCTCCTTTGAGTATCAGGATGCAGGATCTCAGAGCTGATCTCAGTTTTAGTCAGGCAGCAATCTGGACAAGCTGGATCTGTCCTGTTGATGTTTTGGATAATCCAGTAAAAATGGCGCTGCAATAATCAAGTCTACTAGTCCAGTGTTTTTCAGCCACTGGTCCGTCGCCCTAGTGACTGATTGTCAGGTGGAAATTATTCCACTTCACCTTCTGCTCCGTATTTTCCCGACTATAAGCTGCTACTTTTTCCCTAAGCTTTGAACCAGGCGGATTGTAGCCTGGTGAGGCTTTTTGTGTGTTTTTCTCCCACCACCAGGGGGCTTTTCTCCAACCACCAGGGGGCTTTTCTCCCACCACCAGGGGGCTTTTCTCCCACCACCAGGGGGCTTTTCTCCAACCACCAGGGGGCTTTTCTCCAACCACCAGGGGGCTTTTCTCCCACCACCAGGGGGCTTTTCTCCAACCACCAGGGGGCTTTTCTCCAACCACCAGGGGGCTTTTCTCCCACCACCAGGGGGCTCTCTAGCAGGAGAGCCCCCTGCTAGAGAAGTCAATCATTACGAGTCAACATTGTAGATCAAAGAACAACGCGCTAATTTTCATTTAGAACAATCACATGCTAGCAGCAGGCAGACAGAGAAACGTTTTCAAACTCGTATGATGCAGCTTTTAAGTTGAGGTTTGTTGATCTGGCACTAAAGGAGGGAAATGGAGCCGCTGCATTTAAACTCGATGTGAACGAAACCAAGGTTCGGCTTTGGAGATGGAAGGCTGTGTCCTTAATATATCCAGCAGATTTATTAGGACGCTGCCCTCTGCTGGGTCCTTAAGGAAAACCGAGATCAGCTTCCAGTTTGTTTTTTTCCCAAAAAATTGAAGGTGCTAGTATGGTGGCTCTATAGTCCAAAAATATGGTAATTGGTTTTAAAAGATTTTTTGAAAATTAATTATCTGCAAATAAAGCCATTTTTATCAAGTGTCTGCTGTAGCAGTGAGTGTCTAGGTAGGTACAGATCATTTTACATTAAAACGAGAATTAGTGATACATGAATGTTACAGGTAGCAGGACCTTACCAAGCTCCGCCCAGAAACGCCCTTCGAAAATCCCACCTGACTCCATGTCTCACAAACAAAGCCTTGTGGCGCTTAGCTTCTATGTGTAATTTCATCTCCACTGAGTCTGCAGAGTATTTCTGAGTCGATTAGTTTAACATTTCTGCCAAATTTTAACAAAATATCAGCCACTACATGAACAGGGGAACCAACAACTTCATGTCATCTTTTCTGGACGACATCAAGGTGTTTTAGCCGCGATGCCTCCAACATGGTGCAGCTAAATGCTAGCGGTCGATGAGGAAAACAGCAGATCCTCAGCATAAATATAGACAAGATCACTGACACCTATTGTCCTTAAATACGGACTCGTCCCGTATTTGGCTGTTAAATGTCGCGCCCTGTATTGAACCGATACGGGACGCGATTTGTTCCGTATTTCTATAACTGTCCACAGACTCGCTTAACACACACGTCAACACTGAGTGTAACAATAATGACCAAAATAAAACAGGAAATATTAAGGTCAGTTAAATGTATAAAGGACCCCAGAACGCTACGGACCGATGCTGTTGCCTAGTGACGGACGCTGCGCAGCCGCAGTGCGTCTTTTTAAAACGTCCTCAGCCCGATTCGCCACCGTCCTGAGAACCAAAACCTCTTAAAGACACAGACTGAGAGGAAAGACGTGAACATAACCTGGATCTCTGGAGACTCAAGTGGCTCTTTGGCTCACTTAATATATCAAGTGATGAAATATTGCTCTGTCTTTT
>CAEGAF010106713.1:0-40704 GCA_903067075.1 Micropoecilia bifurca
AAAACAAGTTTTTGTCTAAATTAAGGTGAATTCATGGTTCCTTTTTCCACATAATGTAACGGTAGTGTTTATAATAAAAAAAAAAAAATGTGATCGGTATCGGGGATCGGAATCGGTGATCGGCCCTCAGGGGTGATCGGTATCGGTATCGGCAGGAAAAAACCTGATCGGCACATCCCTACTATAAAGTGTTGTTTGGTGATGGTGTTTTCCAGAGTAAACTATATAAAATGAGACAAAAAGATAAATAAATCAAGACAGTAATGGTAAAGAGAACTGAAATAAAAATACAAGAAAGCTTATAATATATATGGTGGCTAGTATGAAGGCTACTTTGTGTTGAAATAAACAGTCCTTGAAGCACCAATCAGCAAAATGTCAAACTTCAAACATTATGTATTGCAATAATTTCAGGGGCAATTTATGGTCTAGCAAAACTGATCATGACAGATCTATGCACATGTATAAGCTCACACTTATTCTTGATGGAGAGGAAGCAACATTATTTACAAGAACTTCTTGTGTGGTTCATAACAGGAAGGAGATGATGGCTGACAAGGAAGGAATACAAATCACATCAGTCCCAAAAGGAAGTGACGGAGTTGTACATCATACCGTGGCTTTTGAAATGCAACCATTTGTTATAAAGTTTAGCATTTTAAACAATGGTGCGAAGATGGTTTACTTCACCAAGTACACCATTCTAGACAGGGTTCGCTGTTATAACTTGAAGGATGTAAGGAAAGTGACCAAAGCCAACCCACTGCTCCTCTGCCCAGGTAGGAAAACTATCACTTATCTGTCCCATTAAAGCATAAAAACACATGCAAACCAGAAGTGATAGCTACATCCCAGGTTTGGTTTTCCTCTCCACAGGTGAAAGTTATGACGTTGTCCTTTCCTACTTCCTTAACGAGTGCGGATATTTCCCTGCCACGGTCTACTTTGAGTTCCAGTCTGATTTACCAAAGCCAGTGACCTTCTGCATCGTCAGGGAGTTAAAAGCGGTGGTCCAAACCTGTTTGGGTGCCGAGCTGGGACCTGTGGCTCCGTATAAACCTTACCCCAAGGTCAAACCACAACGACTGATTAAAGAGGTGGTTGAGGGAATTCCACCTGCAGGGTAAGTTATGCTGCATAATGTGCTCTTTAATTTAACTGATAAACTCAACAGTCTTTTTTATGTCTTCAAATATTTATACTTATTTTATTTGGAAGACTAGTTTTTAGAACTGCTTTGTCTACATAAAATCAGAACCATAACTCTCTTTCTCATCTGTCATTGTTGTGAATTATCTTGATTTTTCTGTTTCAGTTCTTTCCAACCACTGACAGTGAAGTTAGGAGACTATAAGTGCCCGAGCTACCTGAGAGACCTGGCCTATCAAAACTTGGATGACTCCAAGGACCTTCTTCCACCTGCCAGGCAGCAGCTTTCACAAGTGAAGTGAGAGTTTAGCCTAATTCTTCACGATCTTTTATCTATTTTTGTGTGTGTGTCAGAAGTATTTTTTAAGTAAAATTATCCCTTACTTGCATCTCGTTCCAGGAAGCTCCTTGAATCTGCTTTAGACATGAAGAACTACTCCTTTCGGTTTCACCTGCTGCTTCACTTGGAAGAGATACAGATGGAAAAAGACATCAAGAACTACAATCTCTACAATCAGACCATGATCAAAGATCAAGGCGACAGAAAACTCCTCGTACTGAAAGTAAAAACATTTGAATTGAGAACTAGTTTCCACTCTTCTTTGATTTTAGAGTAAACACGGCGATTCCCATTATTCCCTAATGATGACCCAAGACAGATTTTTGATCACATGTACTGTTTCTGTGATTTACTTTTTTAAATCACAGAAAAAGAATAGAGCAGAATTTTAGCAATGACATGATTTTCAGAATGTCCAGATTTCAACATCTAAAAGGGGACATGAAGTCTTGGAAATGTAAAAAATTATGGAATTTAAATAGTTTTTTTTTAGTTCTACACAAGAATGGAAAAATAGAAAACTAATCATACAAAATGTTAAAAATATAGGGTTTTATACTTTGATTTATGTTTAACATATTTTATTTTTCATATCTCAAATTTTTGTCCCATGCTTTGGGCCTAAATCGGGGATTTAAGCTATAATGGGTCATTTTAAACTTTATGACAAATGGACAAATGGTTATGTTTCGAAAGCCAAGGTACGATGAAGATTTTCATAATTCCTAACTGTTCTGAATTGTGAAATTTGTCCAAATTGCCCCAAAAGCCATGAAATGGTCCTTTACTGCTCTGGCAAATCAGAAAGTGGCTTCAACATCTTGTGATTTGTGGACCATATAGACAAAAACATTTAATTACTGTAAATGTTCAGTGCTAAATTTCAGTCTTGGAAAAATTTTGTTGTGCTAAATGGAAATTGTGTCTAATGCAAAACTTTTATCAAATAGGTTCCTGGCGTTGCTGAAAATCGTCCTTCCGTTCTCCGAGGAGATTGTCTGTGGGTGAGAAAATCAGGGAATACAATGTCATCGATGACGGTTTACAAAGGATATGTTCACAGAGTAGAGCTGGACAGAGTGAAGCTGGGCTTTGCTAATAGGTGAGAACTGCAGGGAAGACAGTTCACCACTTTGAAAAGCTTACTAATGTCCTCCGTTCTCTTTTCTTATTTCAGATTGTTGGACACTTTTATCACCAACATGACGTTTGATGTGGAGTTTACATTCAACAGATTGACCATGAAGCTGCAGCATCGAGCTGTGGATTTGGCAGTAAAACATAAGCTTAAGGAAGTTCTGTTTCCCTCTGAAACAGCTGAGAAAAAAGTTTCCGTCACCAAGCTAAGGTCTGTATTTGGTGAAACCGTAAATTAGAAATTTGTAGGAAAAAGCCTTGTGGCCATTATTGTTGCTGGGTGGGACATATGAGCTTTATTACAAAAGAAACTGTTATTATCCACATATTAAAAATCAAAAGGCTTTGCACACAGGATACATTTGAGTTTAGGAAGGTTGAAATGGAAACTCAGCTTCTGATTAATTGGGCTAATATTTATTTCACCACTTTGGATATTAATGAAGAAATGAAATGTAATTCCCATCTGGTCAATTGATACTTTATTTTGGAAGAGGAAACAACAACAAAGGCAAAAAAATCTAAATTGTAGCATTGTTGAAAAGTAACATACCTGTTAATGATTCACCAGGACACTGTAAATTTCACTACACTTAACTCCAGTATATAACAAACCTCTTCACGACAGGAGCAAGTCAAAACAACACACCTTGACTTGATGTTCAACAAATCTCCATCTGTTTCCTTTGTCATAAGACATGGTACTGTTTTTCACTTTTGTAGAATAAAAGAAAAGCTGCATGCAAGTTTTAAGCTCTGTCCACACCTGAGTATTGGGAACCAATACTCTAAAGCAGTGGTTCTTAACCTGGGTTCGATCGAACCCCAGGGGTTCGTTGAGTCTGTCTCAGGGGTTCGGCGGAGCCTCTGCCGCGGAGGTAAAGACACATTTTTGTAAAGTTGTGATGATGCCCCCTTTGCCATCACTTGCTGCAGAGGATCACGTTACATTGCTTAGCCAAACAGAGCTGTGGAGGAGCCCTGATTGAAGGAGCTCCACTCTCAGCAGGGATTTGAACTTGTGTCTTTATTTACTTCAGCAAAGCTCACAGTTTTGATCAAATTCTGTAGATTTCTGTGTGCTTCTAAATCTGCTCCTTAGTCTCATCTTTTTGGGGTTGTACTGCCTCTAGTGGCGTTGGGGTGGTAACACAACTAATATAATTACATTACTAAATCAGAATACCGCAGTCTTTATTATTATTAATTTTTCATTCTCTTAAGAATATAGAGCTAATTAAATGACCTAAACGAGATCTTAAAGTGGTTCCAGTTTCTCTCGTCGTTCCTGCAGCTCAACATTACTGAAAACACCGACTGTATTTTGAAGGACTGTTCTGAGACGCTACCTTTTATGAATACTTGGTGATCATGGGGTGGCGCAACCAGACTCTAGTTGGATCACCCCCTGTGTCTTGAATTTGGGGGGGAAAAATCATATTTTATTTCTCACTACAGAAAGGTTCAGTGAATACACATATGAAACTGGTGGGTTTGGTACCTCAAAAAAGGTTAAGAACCACTGCTCTAAAGTCAACATTATGCAGATGTTTCTAAATCTTAGTGTACAAAGTTTTTTTGTTTGGCTTTACTCAACGCTTTTCATGCCTTCACTCTGCAGCATGTTAAACCGTCGCATAGAAAACAACCCAGAGCAACGTAAGGCGGTCCAACATATCATCGCTGCCTCTTCAAAGCCAGCTCCCTATATTGTCTTTGGGCCCCCAGGAACCGGAAAGACAATCACCATGGTGGAAGCGATAAATCAGGTATAATGTCAGCAAGGTGCGCTTTGTGGTTTTGTCTGAGGATTGACTCTTGCAGGGATCCTACACTGTCCACAAATGTCCTTTTACTTTTAGTATTTCGCCACTCCATCTGTCTGTCATCCTTCAGTCTGTGGTGTAAGCAGTTTAAATATTAACAAATGGCCACTTTCATAAAAATCTACCATAAACTGTATGTGACTGAACCCTGAATCACTGTCTGCTTTTGCTGAGTGCCGACTCTTATAACTCAATGAGGTCTAAAGCTAGAAAGATGAAAGTGTTGTCAGTCATACATGACTTTGAAAAGGCAGCATGGTTATGTTTTCTCTAAACTGTTACTAAAGAAAATTGTTTAGAAGTAATTCGAGTGGCCTAACATGATGATTTCATGTATTTTCTTTCCTGTGTTGGAAATGAAGGATGTCTTTTTAAGCTGGTTTCTGCTTGGTAATCAGGTAGCAATTACAGTATCAGACTCAAAAGCCCAAAACCAGCGGAGGATTGACTTTATTAATTGGGTTTTTTGAGATGTCTGATTAAGCACTTTCTAAATGTTTTTTGTGCTTCTTTTTAGTAATTGGGGGTGTGTGGTTACTTTATTTCATTTTTCTGACATGTTTCCAGACTGCTATCTTTGTTTTCTTAAGTCTACGAGCTTAGGAAAATAATCAACTGTATTTTAAGATCTGTTAAAGTGTTTTGTTTTGCAGGTTATCAAGGCAGACTCATCAGCACGCATCCTTGCTTGTGCACCTTCAAACAGTGCATGTGACCTGCTTTGTGAGAGACTGAAACCACACATGTCCACCTTTGAGCTGTACCGCATGTACGCCAGTAGCCGAGACCCAAGCAGCGTCCCCAAAGACCTGCGGGTGAGCGTCAGGTGCTAACCTCCCATGTTGGTTTGAACCAGATGATTAAAAGTGTGACCTTGCAGGAATGGTCAGATGTTGCCTATGATTTTATTTTTTTTATGAAAATGTCTGGTTAGAATTCTTCAAATTTTAAATAAAAAAATTCCCCCTTCACTTTCATTTTTTTCTTTTAGAAATACTGCAACTGGGATGAGAAACAAGATTGCTTTGTGTTTCCAGAGAAGGAAATCTTGATGAAATACAAAGTTATGGTGACAACTCTGTTCACTGCAGGCAGGTAGGTGTTATTTTAACACTGCCACACCTGGCGATGTGTGATCCAGCCCCTAGTGATCCAGTAATGTCTGTACATGTGTAAATACTTGCATCATCAAATTTCCTGTCAGTCACAACAACAATATTAGTTGTAAAGCAGTACATCCAATATTTACTTAATTACGCAGCACTTTGTGTGCAACAAAGATGAGTGGAGCTGCTGCCAGCGTCACATTGGTAGATTGCACCAGACTTTTATCTCTAAAGCGCTTTTGTGACTGTGTGTTGAAGTCAAACAAACAATTTTTATTTTCTTTGCATCTCTCGTATCAAATTTGCTCAGCCTGCAGTTTTGTCATAAAAATATTTTTTGTGTTTTTTGCTGCTGTGTGTGTAGTTGCATACTAACTAATATCTGATTTCCCAGGATTGATTTTAATACCTGATGTGAATACTCGGGCTTTACTTTTTCTATTTTAAGCTAATCGAGACTGGCTGCATTAATGCCCGGTTTGAACTGTTTATATTAAGTTTACATGTGAAACAATGTTCGTATCAAATAATGTTTTGATCATTTTTAGGTTTGTGACTGGAGGAGTTCCTGTTGGCCATTTTTCTTATGTGTTTGTGGATGAAGCTGGTCAAGCAGAGGAGCCACAGTGCATTATTGCAGTTTCAGGTAATTACTCTAAAAATAATTAATTAAGCCTTATTAGCCTTATTGCCAATTTATAAATGCTTCTGCCAAAAGTTAAAAAACGGTTTGCGTATTTTTCAGAAATCTAACAGAATGTCTTTTTCTCTTTTTTTCTTATTATGGCATATGTAGAAGATTTCTAAATGGCATGTAATTGTGTAAGAGCAATACAGTGCTACAGCTGTGTTGAAGTAAATGCATCTTGTTCCTGATTGGTTGGTTTGTTTCGTAGGTTTGCTCTGTCCTGAGAAGGGCCAGCTGGTTCTTGCAGGAGATCCCAAACAGCTGGGACCAATCATTCGCTCCCCATATGCAATACAGCATGGGCTTGGTAAGTTCAATGTAAACCATTCCTCTCCTCTTTGCACACTAGTCTTTTGTTTGAAGGTTGTTAGAAGACCTATTGTCACATAAATTACTCCTAATTATTTTCCTACACATTTAACTCTGTAACACGCACAATTTGGTCAAAATATAAGCCATACTGTCATGGATTTCCTTTAGCATGCAAAATAGAAAGTCCTTCACATGAGTATCACTTCTTTAATATATTTCAATTTATTTGTATTAAGCAGTTCAAAATGAATATCATCTCAAACTGCTTTACAGAAAGAAATAAAAATTTATATGCAAAATTAGTCCATTCATGTCCAAATCGATCCTATATGTCAGTGTTGTGTTTTAATGGTCTTATTAGTTTCATAGTATCAAGAGGATGTTGCTGCCATAAGTGAACCAGATATTGTGTTTTTAAAAATGTATGACTTCTCCCCAGGACTTTCTCTGTTGGAGAGGCTGATGAATCGTAAACCATACCAAGATCTTGACTCTCGTTTTGTCACAAAACTGCTGCAGAACTACAGGTACACGACTCAGTGCAAACCTGGATAACTGTATAATCCCATTAGCAGATTTCCAATCCATCCAATCACCTCACATACAATTTCTTTTTTTCTTTTTGTACTACCAAAAAGAAAAGGGAAAAAACGTCATGTTTTTGTATCTACTATTCTTTAATTTATATTTCATACTGGCTTGTATTTTTTTCCACTTTCAGTAACAGTGAGTAATATAAAATGATGTGTGCCCAAAAAGCAACAAAAAACAATGTAAATGGAAAAAAGCATGTTTGGGATTTGGAGTTGCCTTTTTTCCTGTTTTGTTCACTTAAAGCTTTTTGCTCCTCCCTTAGATCTCACGCTGCCATCCTGAAGATCCCCAACGAGGAATTCTACAACAATGAACTGCAAGTTTTTGCATCACAGGAGGAGCGTGAAACCTACTGCAACTGGGAAGTCCTTCCCCAAAAGGTGTGGACTTATTGGAGTGTGTCTTGTATTTCTGGTGCTTGTGATTCTCTGTAGTAATAGAGATGGTTTTCATTCATCACAGTGGTTGAATGAAAACTGTTATTATCACAATATAATTTACAAAAATATTAACAGTCTGTGTGTGTCGATCTTTGGGATGTTTAATTTTGCTGAACTAAACTAGATGGCTTTGACATTTCTTTAGTATTACTCTTTTGTAACTAAGCTTTTAATGTATTTCCCTTTTAGATGTGACATTTAAGATATTTTGTAGTAAACATAAATTATCTATGAGATTTAAGCATGTGTAACTTGGTACTATAATATTTACTAAAACAAAAACATGTTCCTAAACACCAGCAGAGCAAGTTTTCATTGTCGCCTTGTTGGCCTTATTCCCACTGTTTAAATGCTTCTGCCAAAAGTAAAAATAAAGTTAGCATATTTTCCAGAAGTCCATCAGGATTCTTCTTTTTGCCTATTATGGCCGTACAGTGGATGAATTGTTTTTGGTTGCATTTTAATAAACTTTAAATTGGCGCCGTTTTTATTCCGAACAAAGCTTATTTATATTTTGAAGTTCCCTAACCACTTGTTGCTCATAGTTCATATTGAAACACAAAGAACAGGTATGTACAAGAGTTTCAGATACATTTAGTTTTGTTCATTTTTCTTTTGCCATTACTCTTCATAACAGGGTTTTCCGGTGATCTTCCACGGAGTGCTGGGGAAAGACGATCGAGAGGGAAACAGTCCATCCTTCTTCAATGTGTCCGAGATTGAGACGCTGGTCTCGTATCTCAACAAGCTGGAACAAACACAAGGAAAGAAGGGTCTTCCCAAGCTGTCAGCCAAAGACATCGGGATCATCACCCCCTACAAGAAACAAGTGATGCTGCGCAGTGGTAACTTTCTAACTGTGAGATGAGAGAACGTTTGAGCTAACATCAGTAACATCCTCCACTAACAGGTTGAGAAAATCCGAAAGGCGCTGAAGTCCCTCAAAACACCCTGTCACTGGAATGATCCCAAAGAACTTAAGGTTAGGAATCCATTGCTCTGACTTCTTCTGAAAAAACATTGAGGGCAAGTTTTGAGTGGGTTTTCCAAAGATGATTTCTCTACTGGCGAAACATTCAGACATATTGCTTGTCTAGTACTTATAATGAGATGCCAAATAAACTGGCATTTCCTTCAGCTCTATAGAGAATCATATTGTTGCCCCTCCCTCACCTTTTGCTGCACACTGCTGGTCAGATGACTGAAACGATGAAAAAAACAATCAAGCTACTGTTGGCAAAAAAGAAAAGAGCAGAAGGCCTGACTTGGCTTGTTTTATTAAACACTAAATCTGGTGGTTATCTCTGTTCTATTTGGGTTCAGGTGGGATCTGTGGAGGAGTTTCAGGGACAAGAGAGGAACATCATCATCATCTCCACGGTGCGAAGCAGCCTGAGCTACGTTAAAATGGACACAGACTTCAACATTGGATTCCTTTCAAATGAGAAGGTTTGTCTCATTCTTTCTTTATTATATCATTTAAAATACAACCATGTGCATCTTTTTACGCAAAACAATCAAAATCCCAACTCTGTATTGTATTTTCAGAGGTTTAACGTGGCGTTGACGAGAGCAAAGTCTCTACTCATAGTCATAGGGAATCCAGTGATCCTCAGGAAGGATCCTCTATGGAAGAAGTAAGTCACAGAGAGGTTTTCAGCTACAAAAACCTTTAGGGCTCAATATTGATGTCAATATAGTGAGACCAGTCCTCCTTCATTCTAGAGAAAATGAGTGGGGAATGAAGAGATGTGTGTATTTAACATTTCCTATAAACCCTGTAACTTAAATATGAACCTAGCTAATCACAGGTCAGGATTCTGATGAGATTATAGCTTTACTTTTTTCTCATAGGTTCATAAATTACTGTGTGGAGATGAATGGCTACGTAGGGATTGACTTCAAGAACGTTGAAGAGGAAGATCTCTTTGAGACAAAAATGAAAGGCCTGAAAATCACTGACTCTGAAGGTTTGTACAGTTTTGTTTTTTTTACTTTACGTCTTTAAGTATTTCATGTCAAGTATTTTTCTTATTTTGTTCTATCTTTAGTATTTTGCATCTTGCCAGAGCCTTTGTTGCTGATGACACATTAGTTTAAACCACCAATTCATTTTTTAATTCAAGTTAATTAAGAAAATGTAGAAAATGTATTTTCAGATGTTGTGATTGATGTATAATTAACTGTTCATTCCAGATGTTGATCAATTAAATCAGTTAATGTAAATCTACTTCCTGCTAGCAGAAAGCTAAATTAGGTCTGTTGCGTTTGTAGATCCCATTGGAGAGATGAGTGCCCTCCAGCTGCATGTGGATCCTGGATGGAAGAGTGAAATTTAGAGTTGTGATTATGCACAAACATCTTAAAAGATGCCGCACAGAGAAGCACAAGCAATCTTTTCTCTTTCCTCCTCTCTTTCTACTTCTACTGCATAAATGTTTTTAAGTGTATAACTTAGGAAATTGTTATGAAAATTAGCAAAAACGTTTTCACACCTCTGACTCCATTTTTTTTAAAAGTGCTCCTTGAAAAAATAAATGATATACGGCTACACTGAAGATGGAAATTTTGATTCACTGGAATGTATTCGCTTTTTCTTACTAATGCTCAATTGCTGAGCATTACTCTTATACTTGGTATTTTCTATTAAAAGGGCTAACCTAATAAAGTTTACATTTTACAAATGCTGTGACTTGTCTATATTTTTACCCTCATAGTTCCACACTGCTGAAGAAAAGATTACCTCAGTTATCCATTTAATAGAAACAAAGTAGCTCATCTTGTTTCAAAAATAGTTTAATGATTTGAGTTTAATATTCACAACAGAACTTCATTTTGACTGTGTATATATTACACCATATGCAGTAGATCATCCTTTATTTTAAAGTCTTGCACTGAAAATAGATAAGAAGCCATAAACTTTATGCCTGTATGGCCAAGGGTTTTCTCTGATGTGTGTATTTCTCTGTACAATTAGGATTTTGCTGCACACAGCAGAAATTTACCAGTACACCTACTGCTGGCTTGAAGGAATTGTTTTATTATTCTGATTTCTTGGACTTCTTAATTCCTCAGCATAAAGCTTAACGAATCTTCCAAAGTAAGCTAAAACATGAAATGCCACTAAACCTCTACACATATTTTCAGTGGGTTCCGGTCCATATTGTTTGGCAGGCATGCAGTACTGTCAGAAAGTTGGTGTACATCTTAGCAGCTGAGAGTCTTGTAAGAAGGTAGCATGAGATATTCTTTTGGGAGAGACGTACAAATAATTAATGACTCGTTCAAACGAGACCAGACTGCTTTGAAATTAGATAATAAATGTGTTATAGATGCAGCAACAAAGCAATTTTTCCAACAATGTTTTGTCAGTTTTTGTGAGCCCAATCTGCACAGCGTTAACAGAATAGAAGCGGTACGGTGCTCGCCTAGCATCGTCGGCAAATCAAAGAAAGAGGCTTTTGTCAAACATGTCAAGTAGTTTACTCTTCAGGCAGTATCAGGTCGCAGCCAAGCAGCCACTGTCTGGTCTGGGGAAGAACTGTGAATGCACTGGAATAAAACAATCGCATCTCGGTTCTTTTCGGACCTGTAAGGAATGTTGTCCTACTGGGGACATAAGATGTGCAAATGGATCGTGGTTTTCCCAACTGGGTCAACTGGTTTATTGATGACATTCCCGCAGTAGGTGTAACTGGCTATGCTGAGAAGAAGCAGAAAGCAAATACAATAACCAAACAGGCCGTTGCCTCAGTGCAATGGCTTTAAACCAAGTCATCTTCCTGTCACTCCTGACAACTATTGTGCATGAATGAGTCATGATGGCTCAGCTGGTCACGTCTCCCTCTTGTCATCTTAATCCACAGTGCAGACTGTCTGTGTGAATGAACAAAATACAAAGCTCACTTCGTCACAGATTATTTCTTTCATATTAGAAGCCACTTGTTTTTGTTTACTGTGCATTGACTAAAAACTGAGAATGCAAAGGAGCACAGGCAGCCATTTTTCTTTGATGATTGGCCAGCAGAGCTCAAACTTTTAAAGTTATGGTCTTGTAACAAGACAGTGAAGAGGTCCTCTATTCACTAAAAGTCCAGCACACATAGATGGCAACACACAAACTTAAAATGGTCACCAGCTTTACCAGCTGAATGATTTTTCCAATGTAAACAGAGCTGGATTGGCGACACAAGACTTTATGAAGATTAAAGATGCCCACAATTGTAAAGAACAACCCAGTAGAAAAGCAAACAGTAAAAAGTGTAGTGTACATCTTCATAGCAGTAGCATACAGTAATGTCCATTCCCTGTATTTGCAGGTTTGTTTTCAATTCATTTACCTGCCTGGTTTTTTTTTTGTATTGTTTTTTTTCCATGTGAGATACAGTACAAAGATCAATTTCATAAAAGGTCAGTCCGTTTCATGTGTCCTCCTTTACTTTGACCGTTTCCTTTACTTTTCCTGGTTTCCTGGATGTTGCTCACAGCAGAATGCAGCCTTTCAATGCCTTGTTCTTTTTGATTTGCAACGCTGCTGCCGTGGCGATGTTAAACACTTCCTGCACGCCATCATTTGTTTTAGCAGAGCACTCCAAAAAGTAGAAAGCATTAATCCTGGTGGCCATGCTCTTTCCATCTTCTGTCTTCACCGGCTCCTGCAGGACAATTTCAGAGCTGTTTAGAAACTATAGAAACCATTAAAAAAACCAATGGAATCCAGCTTTTACATTACATTTTTAAAAGTCATTTTAACTTTAATAATTTATTGAAGCTAAGTCAAATTCTAACTTTAATAAAATTTGTTTTATTAAACAAGCTATTAAACAAAAGCCAAAAAAAATCAAGTTATTGCTTTTAAATTTTTGTATTCTTTTTCCTTCTCCAAACAAAAACAGGAAATAATTTGTTTCAACTTCTGACTGTAAAACTATTTTCAGCCCAATATTAACAATTTTGAGAATTGTTAACAAAAATTTGTTTAAATTAAATTAATTACTTTTACAACACTTACAGTTTTGAATATTTGAGTCAATCATCAAATGTCCTAATTTTGCGAGAGAAAAAAATAGCTGAAAGGAAAATCTGGGGTATTTGGACTTCATCAACAATTTGTATTACCTTCTGACCTCCTAGTTTTTCTCTATATTGAATAATTAACCAATTTTTAGTTGTAATCCATTCATTTCTCATTGAAACACATTCTAAAACTGAAGATTTATTTCAATACTCCTGGAAAACTTGACAGATATATAAATTTTTAATTAATAAAAATGAGATGAAAGGACCTTGCGATTACAAGGGATTCTAAACTAACAGATGAAAATGCAGGAAATCTAATTGTGTACGACAATTAATTTGATTATGAAACCCAGAACAGGAATATGTTCACTACAATCTGATGGTTTAAAAGCTGTTTTAGGAAATCACACAAAGTCTAAAAGTCTTTCGACTTTAATGTCATGGAGAGTTTTAGTTCTTCAGTTCCACAGCTTTTTATTCAGTAGATGTTAACAACGTAAATACCTGCATCTAACTGACAGGGAACCTCATACCTGCTTCAGCTTGGTCAGGTCTTTGAGTACGTTTTCATCGCTCCGCAGATCTTTCTTATTCCCTACAAGGATGATTGGAACGTTGGGACAGAAGTGTTTCACCTCAGGGGTCCACTTTTCAGAAATATTTTCTGTTCCAAGGGAAAGAAAAAAAAAGGCTGAAGTACTTGAGGAAGCAAATGGAAAGCTATTAAGACAACAAGCAGATCGGAGTTTGGACTTCAGGCTTCACTTCTCTGCAGGCTGCTGGGGCAAAAATGTTTTTAGCTACAGCAGTTCTGTGTCCTCTAAGGTGTCTAATAAGCAATTATTAAATTGGTATGAATGAGATGAAGCTTGTAAGATCGTTCAGTATGTTTGTAGGAAAAAGTCTGTTACTTGCAGTGCAAACAGCAAGTTTTTACAACATGCAAAAAAAGTTATGTTAAAATATACAGTTGGTTAAACTGTTTATATATTAACCTAACAGAAAAGACAGAAAATAGAAAGTTACATTAATCTCTGAGTTTCATTAGAACATCTAATAACAAACAAAATGTTTTTAAAACAATATAAATATATATTAAGATTACAGATCTTCGCTTTTTGTGTAAAATCCCTTACAAAATGGAATTATCTATTTTGACAAAAATATAAAAATTTGCAGGAGATTTCCAGCAGGAGAATCGGACATTCACAGACCCAAGATATAGCTTGCAAAACCCTGGGTAGTTTTTAAGTTATGAACGTGAAACTAACGTCTTTCTTTTAAGGTGGAACCTGAAATGTTGACAATGAAATCACTGGAGTTTGTCTTTATGTCAATCTGGGATACACCTTTTTTTCCGTCAAAGTCTGCACAGAGATTTTTGTCTTTCGGAATCTAGAACCCGGAAAGGTTTTTGGATGCAGCAGAAAACTGCTGAGTGACAGCAGGTCTGCAAAGAGACGAGTCAATGAAGACGTATGTCTAGATAAACATGGATGCCCAAAAGAGGTTTATTGGATGCATCCTTAGGCTTTCCAATAAGTCTACAGGAATAACACAGTGATAGCTTAAAGATTAGCTAAACCCTCTTCCTGTTAGGAAAAGTGTTTATATATGGATGGAATACACTGTATGTAGGTCAAAAGCTTTTGGATTTCCTCACCTAAACTATCTGGGTTGTCAATGGAATAGCACATAAGGATGACATCTGTGTCGGGGTAAGACAGAGGCCTCAACCTGTCGTAGTCCTCTTGACCTGCAGTGTCCCACAACGCCATCTCCACCTGGAGATCAAACGCAAACAGTTAAGCCATTTTTTATTCTTATGATTGATATTATTATGCTTTGTTCCAGTATTGTTGTCTTCGTTGAGAGTCGCAGTCATTTTTGACCTGGTCCTTCCCCATAATGCATCCTGTCAAATTTTTATACAACTACAAAAAAGAAAAGATGGAAGAAAATAAAGAAACAATGACAGTGTTTTCATTTATCATATGGCTTTTAGGAAGCAATTTGAAAAAAAAAACCCAGCTTTGTCACTTTGTTCTCCAGAGAAAGTGTTGAAAAATGTATTAATATGTTAACATTTTATGACGTTAACAATAATACTGCACAAGCAAACCTGTTGCAATGTCAGCCACAGTTTGATTATTGTGCAACAGCAGATAAAAGCAACTTATTAGATAAACAATTAAAAGTACATAAATACAAAAAATTGCATATGCTATTACGACAGCAATATGAAAACATTTGTGTTGTATGCTGAGACATATGTAATGTCTAAAGGCAACATTCACTGTACTATCAATTAATCAATCAATCAATCAATCAAATTTTACTTGTATAGCACATTTCAGCAGCAAGGCATTTCAAAGTGCTTTACATAATTAAAATAAAAACAGCATGTGACATTGAATAAACAGTGGGAAAGAGATTTTGAAAAAAGATTAAAAAAAAAATATGGCCATAGTAAATTATGGCTCATGGACCAACAGCCTCAACTACTTTCACCTCAGAGGGCCGTTCAACATGGAGTGTGCAGCATTCAGACTAGAAACCCTTTAAGTTTCTCTTAAAATGCTTTTCCAATTATTCACAAGACGTACTGAAATCTGTTCAAGCTTGTGTAAATTTTATACATGTAAAATAAAAAAATAATATAGTGAAACACCATTTCTCTTAGGACTGGGTGGTATGACTATTAACAATACGCTGTGAACAATGATGGTGAAACTTTTATATAGGTTAAAATTGTGGAAAATGCCTAAAAGCTTTGTAGCATTGTGAAGGAAGAGCCAAATAATGTCAGCACTACAAAACAGGGAACATTTTTCTGCACTGCTCATGTTTACATTGTAACTTGTGTCTGGTTTCTTAATCTAATACAGATTGCTTGTTTTGGTCAAATCGGTGTACAGCCATATATCATCGCAGGAGTCCTGACATGACCGTAGTTTTGTCTTTAGTGTCCTGAAAATTTCTTTTGGGAGGAGACTGTCCTCATCTTTTTAAATTGCTGATTAGCAACATTAGAGAGATTGGGGGATATTTAGGCATCTAATCAGTTACATTATGTCTCTGTTTGGGCACAAACAGCTGCAATTTAGTCTGGGAAAGCTAACACTATAAGTTTTAATGATCCAATTTTTGGGTAGCTTCTGCTGTTCCCACGGAGACCATAAGAATCAGTCATAAGTCCTAAAATAGAGGTTTGCAGAGGCAGGGGGGAGGTGGGCCAACAGCGCTGAGACGGCATGAGCAAACAGATCATTATGTTCCCACTGGACAAGGTGTGAGCTGTAGGCTGAGTAAGAGAAAAAAAGGGCAAAACAACTATTTATAGGATCAGCCTGGTACTGAATGTGTGAGAGTGAGAATGTTTTTCACCTTAGGGGTAAAACGTTCCAATTTAGAGGCTGAACAAAAATGTAATCCAACTGGATTTGTAAGAGATTAACAGCTACGTGAGAAGCAAAAGTTTTTAGCATCTGTGTTACTGAATTATCTCCCACTGAAAAGACGCCTATTACATATTAATTTGCTCCCAGAATACAACTACTAGCCCCTCCCTCCACTCATAAGCAACCAGGACGAGGACAGGAAATAAAAAACTTATCGGACAAGAGCAGCAGGAGGGTCCAGAGGGAGGGAGGGGGATTGCCAGGAGACATCCTTGTTCCCTGTCTGAACAGGAAGTCAGGAAGTATAGTCATTTCCTGTTTTGCCAAGCGGTGATTCTGCACCAGTGGTCGGATTAAGAGAACAAAACCCCTCGACGTTAACAGGTCATCTTTTCCTCAAGCAAGACAAAATATAAGGTTTTCACAACTCTCCATCTGAGAAGGTACCGAGGCCGGAAAAACAAGCAAATTATGAAACGCATTTTGATTTGTACAGGTGCAAATATTAGCACATCCAGGTAATTAGCTGACCTCCCATGTAAACAAACAATGAAGGCATAGAGCAAAATAGAGTACAGTTTGTTAAAATCTCTGAGACCACAAGTAATTAAAAGTAATTACTAATGGAAAACATGGCAAATGCTACACTTAACAACAGAAATAAGCATGTCTGCTGCCAGAAACACCCAAGTCACTTGGCTCTCTATAGTAGATTTTTCCATGTCTCTAGGTTGTGGTGGATTATTTTTATCAGCAGCTCATTAGTTGGGGGCAGAGCTGCTTTGAGAACAAGATAAGCTCAGAAGATATTTATTGTTATGCTTTGGTTCACAGTTAGATTTGGGCCTTAAAATAGTAACACAAACCAACAGGTAACAGTCTAGGTGCAGCATAAAGACTCACTCACTGTGAGTGGACAACACTTTTTGTTCCCACAATCCCACATTTCTGTGAAAAGTGACATTAAAAAAACTGCAGTCAAAGGAAAAGTGTATCAGTTGATATGATGTATCTAATGCTAAAATAAAACATAGAACTATTTAATGGAAAGAAACTGGGTCTACTATTGTGAAATCAAGATTAACATAAATTGTCTTTGGTGGTAATAAAATGTAGAACTGGAGAAGCTGTATATATATGACAGTTATATCCAACATGTCAGTCATACCAACCTTTTTACCATCCATTTCGATGTCTGCTATGTAGTTCTCAAACACTGTTGGAACATAGACCTCAGGAAACTGGTCTTTACAGAAAACTATAAGAAGACATGTTTTCCCACAGGCTCCGTCTCCCACAATCACCAGCTTCTTTCGAACTTTTGACATTTCTGTTGGAAGAAGAGAAACAAGTGCTTAGAAAAACCTCACAGTTTTTTTTTTATTTTCTGAACCACAGAACCACATTGTCACATCCACTTGTGGCTTCTGTAGAGACTGTGTCTCTGTAAAGATCTATGCTGTACAAGCAAAGAAGGAAAAAAAGCCCATCCTTTGTGTGCACAATTGGATTGACTGAATTGCTTTATGTTATTACACAAAGGGCTGGGCTATTTGTTGTGTTTGTGGTCACAGGCAATTTTTATCACCAAAAGAAAAACCCCACGTACATAAACAATGAAGGAGACAAAAGATGGGACATTAAAATGTCACCTCACAGTTTTTTTTTATCTCGTTTGTTCACCACTTAAACACTGAAGACTGAAACATGAGTAAAGCAAATGCTGGTTTCTATAAAGTAGACTAAACACAACTTTACATTTGATTAGTCCAGAAACATTTTCTATTAATAGTAATTATTTTTATAGTGAATAGCTATAAAAAGAAGTGAGTATAAACCTGCACAGACCTCATAGTGTTGTGAAAATCATAAGCCAACTATATAGGATAATAACATTACTGCCATGTGTGTCAGCATTTTTATTACGGGTTAAAATTACACACGGGTTACAATGAATGTTCCTTTATCAAAATTAAAATGTTACTTCTTTTGTTATAGAGAGTAAATATAATCAAAACGAACTAATAAACGTTCTACAGTTTCATCAGAGAACAGATGTGGTTTTGTAATGAGCCAGAGTCCTGCTGCCAGCTCATATATTCAGATACTAATGGCTCTCTATAGTAGATACCAACACTAGACAGTGGTGGTATTTCCTATGTTAGGGCATAACTTAGGCTCAATTAAAAGAAACCTGTATGACTAAAGAAATATGTTGCTAAATGACATGACGTGCAGTAAATGCATCCTGGCTTCATTTCCATATTCAGCTTTGCCTTAGTGTTTGCGTCATTAAAGTGAATGGGTTTGTTATCAAGCTTTTACCCTGAAGGTCTAATCCTTCATTTTTTAAATCCTGTGGTTCCGCTGCAGAGACTTTTACAAACATTTTCCAAATGCTGTTTTTCTCAGCTCTAGCAGTTTTTCCTCCTGTTGTTTGTGCTACAAAATAAGAGTCCCAGATTTAGGAAACCTTTACAACAGTTGTGATGCCCACACACCTTCTTAAACTAAACTAAGCAAACACCATGCATTTAAAGAACATTATTGCTGGTATAAATAGGAAAAGAAAAAGATATTTATGAAAATGTTCCAGAAATAGCTTTAGTCTGTGTCACGTATGCTGCCTGTGAGTAATGCAGGAACTGATGGACACAAATGACAACAAGACCTTAAGGGGAAGTTTATGTAGCTACCAGTACCAGCAGCACATGGTGTGTCATCAAGGTCAAATATTTTCATCTTGACTGAACCAGTAAGATAACTGGGTTTTCATCCCTTCCACGTTTATATCAAAGTGTGATTTTCTTTTACACCATCACAGTGTGCAAAGGAGGAAATTAATCTGACTGGTTTATATCTGCAGTTAGTACTGGGAGCACTGGGAAAAGGCAAAGGCGCTTCATTTTTTCACAGATTATCTGTCTTATGCATTAAAATATAAAAGCACCTAGAGAATCAATAGAATAAAAAAAGTAAAATGTAAAATTTATAGCTTTATTCGATGAAGAAGAATCAACATGGCACCAGTCATTTTTTGTTTTTTTGTTGTCAACTGAGGAAATACGAAATATATACTGTTAAGAAAAAAACATGCACATATGAGTAGAGGGTTCATTTCATATTTGTGATACCATCTATTTCCACAGTTGATGCTGGTAATTTCTACTCAACATAACCCCACACTAAAGATCAGAGATCAGTTTTATGTTGCAATAATATGCTTTAGAATATTCAGGAAGCTATCATAAAGAAAAAAAATATATATTATGCTAAAATTCTGCAACAAATACGTGAAACTAACGTTGAAACATTAAGTCAAAATATTTTTTAATTCAACAGCAAATTTAATCAATTATAATTACCAAAAAATGTGTGTATTTATCATGAAAGCACTTTTATTTTATTTTTCAACTCTGGAACCATCATGATATGACTTTTTTTCATATGGCCACATTAAAGGAAGTGAAATCGCCAGGATTTTCTTTCTCATACTTGCTTTTCAAGATCATACCTCTTCATCCCTCATTCCTCTCTGATACTCTACACTTACAGATGGCAACACTCAAAACCTATTTCCCAGGTCCATTTTTTCATGCGTTTTCCTTCCGTTGATAAAAACACATGACTGATCCTATCTGCCTTTAACATTCTATTTATAATGTCACAAACAAACTAGCTCTGCAGTTTTTACAGAGTGTTACCTTTTAAGGTTCACAACTAGAAGTACCAACAGAGTAAAAACAAACAAAACAATTAAAAGAAGCTTGACATAATTGAACAGATGGTAAAAGGAGAAGAAAATAGACCTGGAAGCTTTATATTTATGAGGAATTTATAGTGCAAAATGGCAAAAGCTGGAAGTTTAAAAAAAAACTGACGTAAGCTTATGAGAAACAGATTCTGAGTTATGATATGGGAAAAAGAGACATGGCTTTATTCATCAGATAATCTGTAGCTCAAAATCTAGAACACTTAAACTAAATCTAGATCTGATTTATCAATGAATACAGACTGTTAGGTAATTTATAATCTACTAAGGATTTACTCATTTTGCATAAAGCTTAATATTTATCATTTTTTTCTGAGCTCATTTGAAATTTTCATCACACAGCGACAAAAATATCATAAAAATATTTCCAAAAATACATGTTTGTTTCAAAAAGGGTTTCTTGTTTTCTAAAACAAAAAAACCTGAGCTTTTAAAATCATACACCTGAAAGCTTAACTGCCAAAACATCCGCACAACATTTCAAATGAATGACTCACAACCTGTTCACGATACCGGCTGCTTCCAGGGGCTGGAATTTTAAAAATGCTTCATAGGAAGAGAGTCATGTTTTAAAGCTAATTGAGGGCATAATGGTTTGTTCTACTGGTGGTACCTGGAGCTGGAGCACCAGGCAAAACAGAAAAAACACACAAATAGAGCTAATAGAAAGTGCAGTTCATGTGGAGTCTCTGAACAGTTTCTGGACTAGGAAACTGCGGTTCATCTGACAAAAAAACAGCTTCCTGGATCAGACTTTATGTAACCTTCATTAATTAAAGTACTTTGCCACATCTTATTAAGATTTTAAGTAAAACAAATGACTAGAAACATTTGTTTGAAGGAAAATATCCACCAACTTTGCCCCAAAGCTAAAACTGATGTGTCCCAGCCTCCGGTTTAGTGTGACAGGCGAACAATAAATAGTACAGGAATAGTAAATCCATTATTACAAAGGTTTAGGTATTAAACTTCTAAAACTACTACAGAATACCTTTTTGGTCAGTAGACAAATATTTAGAACTAAGTTTTTGTCATGAAAATCTCCTGAAAAAAGTTATTTGTTTCATCAATCAGAAAACTAAGAAAATAAACCAGAAGTCTATTATTGCTTTTATATTATTCTATCACCAGATCATTCAGTCAACATGCACATGGATGCTGAAGATGGTTAGTTTTACCAACCAATAACAAACATTAATATTTATCGCGCTAGAAAAACGCTGAAAATGAAAGTGGTGTCGGTGAAAACTTGTTCCCAGGGAAACAAACGGCTAAAAGTCTTACACTGGTTGGTTGACTCACTGACAGAATCACCTGCCGGGTTCACTTTTAAACTCTTACACTCTAAAAAGTTGTGCTTAAACGGATCATCGGACATCGTTGACAAATCTGACCATCACCAAACAATAAATGATTACAAAAGGACAGGCCGCCAGCTTGTTCTGTCAGTAAAACCTATAATTTTACTATAAAAAATAAAAAAAGAACAAAAAAAAACACAGATGAATTAAGCTGAACAAAAAAAAAACACAGATGAATTAAGCTGCACCTATTCTCAAGTAGTTACCTGTAAACAGCAAGACGACAAATATTAAAAAGAGATTAGTCCAGTTTTCCTCTGATTTTGGATCGTGATGCACAAAAAGGCAGTCAGTTTTCTTACTGTTGGACTCCTGACTAACTTTGCAAGCTGACTGCTAAGAACCGCAGGAAAAAAAGATCCACCCAAGAAGCCGTAAAGTTAAACTGACAGACGGAAACTTAGTGTTAGAAATTTCAAAATAAAAGCGCTAATCTTTGCTCTGTTCGAATTCAATCTCATGCCAAAATAACGAGTCTTTTATGTTACTTATTTAAAAAGCTTCAGCCAATTATTACCTTTCAGAAAACTGTCAGAGCGATTGTACAAAATGAATGAATAAAATAAGAATGAACTGATTATGATGTTTTTTTTCTAACTAAATTGTCTGTAGGTAATTTATGGGAAACAACAAAAATACCTCCAGTTTCTCTAATTTAACATGTGTATTGTATGCTACATATTTCGAATGTTTTTTCTATAAAGTTATCGCATCATTTTGGCCGCTAAATTTGTTTAAAAACAAATAAAGTAATTAAATTTGAGCAACTTGAGCATTCAACACTCCACTCTGAAAATCTTAGATACTAAACTAGTTAGCAGACTGATACTTCTTTGTGTCATTTGACAGTAATGAAACTAAACACACGAGGTGTCCCAAGTCTCCATTCACTGGCCTCTTGTTTCAGTTTCTGTCCTTCCTCTCACTAAAATCTCCCTGAACAAACAAGCAGAACCTGTTGACGTCTTGAAACCCAGACCAAAAAACATACAAACAAAAAATGCTTTGCTACAACTGTCCCATAAATATTAACTTCATATTTAATGTGTATCAGATCTTAGCCCTTTACCTGTTTTATTTGCTTTTGATCATTTCTTTCCCTTGTAAGTATAATTTTGTCTACCCAGGCTCCCTTGTTTTTATTAATTTGCCCTACCTCCGTCATAGGTAATGTGTCTGCTGCCATTTTTGAGCATCAGAATGTCTTGTATATGGAGTTTGATTAGCTTTCTAATAACCAAAAGAAAAAACGTCTCCTCTAATTTATTTTGAAGGCTTGATTATCTGTTTCCGGTCATCTTAAGTTAGCTTTATTTTCTAACTTACCACGTCTGTCTCAGCAACTACTGGAGTCTGCAGGTTTCTCCTCCCTTTTTTTACGTCATAGATAAGCGTAAGAAAACTCGTGCAACAAGTGACATGAGGGTGGATTTCCTCACTGAGTTTCTAAAAAATATTTTTTATATCTGTCTCCTTTTTTTTCTTTTTTGGTGCAACTAGTCAAACATAGTTCGATTCTTCTGAAAATAAATCAGCCATGCACATTTCAAACAGCTTACACAAACTGAGGGTCGTTGGACAGAGAAACAAGAGAACAAAAATACAGAATGGGGCTAAGTGACACAAGGAAGACACACCTAAAGACAATGAAAACAGAACTAAACACAATGATGTGAAAAAAGGGAGTGTACCAGATAAATATTTATGTTCAAATATGTTATGCTCATATCACTGAGCATGGACCAAAATGAAAACTACTGGTTTAAAAAAATACATACTTGAAGGAAATAAGTGATCCTCACAAAATTGATTCTTCTTCCTATAATTATTGCATGGAGCAATAAATAGGGATAAATAGCTTAACAAATAAAGGAGACAGGACAATAATCTGCAGTACCGCAGGAGAGCAATAAGCAAGTTTAAGCCAAATGGGAAAAACAGGTTTATTTTCAAACTGGACTTCTACCACACATTTTGGTAGCTCATATTCTTGGACACACCAGCAATAATGGATAGAAAACAAAAATAAAATTCTGTATACAGGCAAAAACAAATTTTAAAAAATATATATGTGGACAATCTAAATAACATGACATAACAGTAATGGTACAAAAGAGGTATGAGGTACACTTAAGGGGCGAACAATGTTCTCTTTTCTTGCCTCTTTTACATGATTTTAAATTTAGTGCAATGGAAACTCTTGAGTCCCTTTCATGTTTCAATAAGGCATATATGTGAAACCCAACGTGTCTTATTATAGCGAGACATGGAGAACATGTTACCGGTCCCTCTGACGGGTAAATGAAAAAACTTATAGTTGCATTAGAAACATGAACGCCTTCCTTCTTTTCTTTACCGAATATATTTATAACCTACAATCCTCTCTGTTGTAATAAAAACAATGACAAAGATCTTTTATGAGCACATTCCATCAAAAGGTAACAAAAATTAACAAGCTACTACAGAACGTGTGCAACAGTCTTTCAAGTGCCTCAGGTGTCATTATTTTCATTCATTATTACCAAAGTATATACTGCAAAAAGACTCCAGTGCCATAAAGGTCCATTCATTTGTCTTCACTTCCTTCATGCTCCTTCTGTAAATGTCAACATATGTGTATCTAAAGATGTAATTTCTGCTTTTTGTTTTTTATGGGTGTGTTTATTTTTCTTTTTTTACAGATTTCCATCCTCTCAATGCAGAAGCATTTCTTTGGTTGCCTTAAATCCTCAGTTGCAAACCCACTTATTGATTGTGAAACTATTGGAGGCTTTTTTTTTCTTCATTAGATATAGGGAGTAACAACTTGGTATGGCAATAAAACATCTTTCAAAAGATTCAGTTCCAGCCTGGCTTTGGACATCAACAAAACCCCCCAAAAATACTACAAGGATTTTTGTGCACATCACAAACAGCAAGTTTGGGAGAAATTGAATTGTTTTTTTTTTTTTGCATGACTAAAAATCAACCAATAGTGATGGATGAAGCTGAACTAAAGAAGGGTGGGTCTTTTTGAGTCAGTGAAGGTGCTTTTTAAACCCGAGGCTTTTTGATGACAGTGATGTTTTTGTCTCCCGCCTCCTTCCTCCTTCCAGGGTTTAGTCAGGGAGCTCAAAGTGACCAATAGGAAGGGCCCAAATCTTATCAAGTCTCTGATTCGTGTCCTGCCAGCGGGATGATGAACACAGTGATGTCGTCGCCTGAGCCCAGTTTCTCATTGGGTAGCCGCCAGCCGCGCTCCTTTAACACACCTCTGGACCTCATCAGCAGTTCCTGAGCTGCCAGTGTGTATCTGTGCAACACACATTCATTTCAGCAAGTCAGCCACTTAAAAGTGAAGGAATAAATACAGCAAAACAAAATATGAATGTTATTGTTCATCTTACCTAAATCATGGCTTAAACACCCTATTCTTATACTTAGCAGAAGCATTTTAAATATCCTACATCACGGCATAAGTTAACTGGTTAGGCTAAATATTGTGTTTTCAAGAATAAAAAGCTTTAAAAAAGTTGCATGCATGTACAAAAAACTTTAAAAATATTAAAATAACTCTTAAATATCAATTCTAACAACAGCTTAGAGAGAATGGTTTATAAAACACACAGTTGGAAGAATAAAGCAGGATTTGTCATCCCCTATTGGACAAACTTGATACAACACATCTGAATAGAACAATTTTGTTTTATAAATAGTATTCAGACAGCAAAAGCCTGAACCAAAAATACAGTTTATGAAACTTTTTACCTCATGGGATCAGATGGGTCACAGCGTGATAAATAGGTGGAAACAGCTTCAGCCACTTCCTTGTCCGTCGTTACATCCCACAGTCCATCTGTGCCCATAACCAAGACGTCGTCTGGTCCGTGTTTGTTTTCATCCAGGTTGTAAACTTTCACCTGTGAACAGTGGAAACAACATTTTGCTAGTTTTATTTGCCGGGAAGGAGAGTCAAAAATGTTTATGCTAAAATATCAAAGGTGATGGAATAGTTGGACAAAATGCCAGATTTTCAAACTTCAAAAACATCATCTCCAGTGTTTAAATGTGACATAATCCTGTACAGTTCGAATGAGTTGCTGAATTGTACAAAATAGGAAAAAAATAAATGAGATGGAATAATCTACTGCATAAGTGTGAACACCCTGAAACCACAATTTGTTTAAACTCATTTAGATTACGGTACTCATGTTCACAAACAAATTCCACATTATGTATTTTACGTATCATTATACAGTGAAGAATTGTGTCAATTATTGGAAAAACATAGGGCCTCAATAATAACATTTTTATTTATTTATTTATTTTTTTTTTTTCAAATATTGAAGAAAACACAACAAGGCCGACAATGATCTGCTTTTGCCCCCGAAAATAAACTAGAAGCTTGACGGAAATCTGAGAGAAAAAATATGTATGACACAAGGGATTGAAAAAAGCAAACAAAAGCACAACGAAAAACAGACAGTGCTCTATGCAACATTTTTTAGGTGCTGAATCCTTAAAAGTGTTTTTTTGTGCCTCCTCTGATTACAGAGAACTGCAGCCTTTAGAAACAGAAATGAAACCTCTCATGTAAGCCTGTGTATTTTTTTCAACTTTGATAATAATAAATATTTGCTTTTTTTCAGAACATGCTTGTTCAAATCGCTAACATCAAATCAGAGACACATTGTCTGAGTGACTTTTAATAAGCATGTGATGGTCAGATCATCTGTAAGCTGAAAATACTCAGGTCATTTAGTGATCCTGTAAGCTGAGTGAGGCTTGAAACAGGAAATGAGAAAGTGTGACCAGCAGATTCTCTATTTAGGTACATTTGTCCTACAATGACATATGATCTCTAAAAAAGGTGGAACAAAACAAGTTAGTACATAAAAAGACAATACACCTCTCTGTCAAGTCAGAGTCATGCAAAAATGTAGAATTGAGCTTAATTTAGCAAACTTGGTTTAGCTGAATTTATTTTTAATTCTTGGTCATAATCAAGCAGGTTTTCTGTTATGGGAAACTGACTGCGGTTTATACAGCCTGGGGCTAGTGGCTCTAAGTTCAGATGAGGAAATGGTTACAAAGGTAAACACACTTTCCTGTAAACAATTTTCACTGGGTCATATGACATTTCGTAGGTTTATTCGCCTTACAAACGATGCATACATTTAAATTTGATGTTTTGATTATTTCTACATGATAAATGATGCACTTCCCATCATTTATGTGTGGTAAACAGGCAGAATAATGCAGATCACTTTTTTTCAATCAAGTCCTACAAGTCAATCCAGCAAGTCAGTGAGTGTGATCTGTGTGTGCTTTCAGAGCAGGCGGCTGGGAGTGTGGAATTAAAGTTGCATTATCTATCCTTCGTTAGCATTTACCTCAGCAATATGCACCAAATGTGTTGGGCATTTCCACAAATCCCAGCAGTAACTGTCTGAGCTCTGTGTTGGGATTCCCATTCTGGCTGTCCCAAATGCATTTAGTGGTTAAAATAGAAAGTGATTTAACTTATCTTGTGACTAATATTTCTCGTGTTAGAAACTGGGGTATCAGAAAGTAGCACTTTATAGTGCTTCAGAACTTTATTTGCTTAAGAACGAAGAAATCATTCAGTGCAGCAGGAGCCTGCTAATGGGTAGTTAGATGTTCCTCTGCTGCCACATTTAAATGAATGAGTCATTAAATGGACTCCTGCAGAACCTGATAGTATCCTGTGGAGGTAATGCAATCAGTTTAATTAGGTCTGCTGGAGCATGAACACATCTAATACATGAAGGACAGATCCAATAGTCCAGGGTTGGCATCCATTGTTTTAGTATATATATATATATATATACATATTATTATATATTATAGGCTGTATCATTAGTGAAGTAATGATGAAAAGTTGATTTATCTATTTTAAAATTTAGCAAGTTACAGATCACTCCATTAGACAACCAGAATATTGCTAAGCTATTATCTCTGATTTTTATATATTTTTAAATCAATATAGCAAAGAACCACATACTTTAATGTACCAAAGTTTGTTGAATTTAGAAATTTTTTTCTTACCCTGATGGTTTTTATTGAACAGTAGCTCGACAGGAAAGAAGGTGGGGAGAAAAGTAGATGACATGCAGCAGATGTTTAAAATTTTTGTGCTGTGATTAAATATTTTGCGGAAAACTATTCAATCTCTTTGTTTATCTGCCAAATAAAGTTAGTGTTTGGCCTGCAGGGGGTTTTAGAAACAGGGATGGAAACCAGTCAACACTAGTGTGATTTTGGGGAGGTTGAGAACCTCACAGGCAGCTAATGACGTCTAAACCTAGACGTCGTTAGTTTTGTTGCATTTGAGCTTTTAATTTATTTGAAGTTTATATTGTTTTTGATCGTCCCAACATGATTTTAGCACTTTCCTGAAATCACAAATCTGAGCAGAAAGGAAAGCACAAACCAAACCTCTCGGGCAGACCTCAAGGCCGTATACTAAGAACTACTTTCTGATGTGACGCTAAAAATGAAAGCTCAGGGAATGAGAGCCGTTTGATCTGATCTTAAACTGACTGAAGCCACTGAGGCAGAGACACGGAGGCGGCTCCTCCGGCGTAGCTGACAGGTAGCTGGTGAAACTGAGACTCACCTCAGGGACGCATGACAGGAAGGGCTTGATGTAGATGTTGGAGTTGTACACCTTCAGGTCATGATCTCCCAGCCCACGAGTCACCCCGATTGTTGCCATTACACGAGCCTGCACACACGCACGGATACACACACGCGCAGTCAGAATCATGTCAAACGGCAAAGTATTACAGGGTTTTTGTTCCAGGATGAGCTTACGTTCCCAGAAAATCCAATTATGGAGGATTATTAGAAGAGAGCATGGTCTTTCAGAGAATAATGAAAACACTGAGTAGGTCTCATTTTTGTGCAGGCAGACATGGCATTTAGAGGAAAAACTCAAAGAGGAAAGAGAACGCTTTAAAATCGAAAATTAAAGAAATATAATCTGCTCCACTTTGATGAGAACAAATCATCCCAGGAAACAATGACAATGGAAAAAACAATAAAAACCTATCAAAACATTATGATCAATACCAAAAAGAGTGACTCAATAATGTCACACTACAATTGTTAAGCTAAAATTGCATATTTACATCCTAGATACTAATAAACTAATACAATTTATTATCTCTGGTTTCAAGGAGACACACTGTCTTATGGTTTTTGGTTTCTTACCTTTTTCCCTTCTCCATATATCAGTGGAAACTTCAGATCATCTTCTACAATTGTCTTATAAGCCCTGAAGTGACAAAGCCAACACCAACTGATTAGATACATTTCACTTGATTTGCAAACCTTCAGCCTAACTTCCTAGATTATACTTGAGATTCCCGTGCAGCTGCTTAGTTAAGTATTTCTATGAAATATTAGTAATTAGAGCAGTATTTAGCTTGGAAACAGATTACAGGTGATCATTTTATGAATATTTATGGGATGAGTGATGTGAGGCATGAAGAGTTTTACCAGCCAGTCATGGTGTGGTCTCTGTAGAGCATCTTCTTGCCCAGCTCACTGTGCTGGATCCTCCGAGGGAACTCAATGTGAGTGAACTCATTTCCCAGGAGTTCGGGCCTCAGGAAGCCCTGCAGGTTCACACATGATTAAAAAAGGCTGCATCAAACCAAAAAATGACAAGATTTGAGCAAATTATTTTCTAAAACAGGTTTGTGTGAGCGCAGAGTGAAACCTAATAACAATAATGATGAGAAAAAAAGTCAGCTTGTTCTTTGGGAGTGTTATAGAGCTACAAAAGCAGACAACTGATGATTTACAGACTGCTGGGGTCAGCCTAGATTACTGAATGCTTGCTGTTAAAATCTGGAAAGTGTCAGGGAAATGAAAAATGCAAAACTACCAGATACTGTAACCGCTGTCTCTCTGATTCAGGGGTGAATTCATTAGTCATCGGAATGACTTCATTGTTTCGTATAATTATGGCCCTGAAGACAGAAATGCAGAGAACAGAGCAAGAGTTTGGTCAGCAGTGAAGTTGCAAAAAAAAAAAAAAAGAAAAGCTTACACAATGAATATTTACATGAGCTAAGAGCACTTACCTGCTGTCTCCAGCATTGGCTACATAGAGTTTTCCCATTAAATAAACGACAGCTAAGGCACAACAGCCACCAGAAATGGCATAGGAAGTTTTTTCCTTTTCAATTAGGTCATCCTGCGAGTAAAAAGCAGAAATAAAAGGCTTCAGATTTCTCAAAACATGATTTATAGTTCACTCGTTCCAAAACCCCCCCCCAAAAAAAACAGCAAAGAACAAAGAGGCTTTGAAGGAAACATTTGCTTCAGGATGTTTATCGGCACTGTAATCAGGAACAGACAGTAAAACTGCACCAAAGGAGGATATGATTCCAGAGTCACAGATTCGGTCAGAATAGCTGTTCATGTGAGAAGGATCTTAATATTCTGACAACTTTGTGATGCAGTTTCAAGGCAATCCAGCCTATTTCCTTTCTGCATTTAACAGTGGCACCTTATAAAAACAGTTGTGTTGAAATTTTGATTATTTTGTTACATTACAGATCCAACTCTCAATGTATGTGGTAGTTTATGTTACAAATAGCTGTATGTAATTAAAACAAAAAAGAAAAGTAAGTCTTGTGGCTGTTAGATCTAGTGCAACAAAAGTCCACAGGTAGTTTAATCTCTGTTTAAATACAGATGTTCTGTGAAAAGTCTGGTTAGAAAACATTCTTGAACAAACCACTTTGTGAAGATCAAAAACACACCAAGCACACCAGAGACAAAGTTGTGGTTTAGATCAGAAACAAGTTAGAAAATAATTTCCAAGGCTTTGAACAACTCAAAGAGCTCCGTTCAAACCATCATCTGAATGTGGAAAGTGATGTTTCAGTGACTGATATCCTCATTTTTGAGGTCCATGCACTTTAAGTGGCCCCTGTTAAACAGGAAGACCAGCGAGATAGAAGCTGAAAGCACGTCCGATTTCCCAAGTACACATGGCTGGGTAGATACAAACAAATGAGAATAAATATTGCAAAACGGACATAAAAGACAGCAATAAGACACTTCTGAGTCCTGATGTTATACTTGGAGTTGTATTAGGAATGAACTTCCACAATAAACTCTTCTTCTACTACCAATTGCTGGATAAAGGCAGATTGTAGCTAAAGTATTGTTTACTTTTCAAAATCAGAACTGCTGCTCCTCAAACGCTCCACAAGCAAATAAGAGGCCACGTTTTCATAAGACAGCTGCTGAGCAAAATTACAACAGTCTTAACCTCAGAGCCAAACCTACAATGAAATGGTTTATATCAAATCAGTCATGTATTAACATGGCCCAGTCCAAGTCCTTATGCAACCTCCTCTGTCAATATCTAACAGCAGAAGATAATTGCTGTTCATGGATGTCCTCTAGTCAGTCTGACTCAGCTTCAGCTAGTCTAAGTTTTTAAAAGTTGAAAACAGGTAGAGACAAACTCCCCCAAAAGTTGCAACTTTAATTGCAGGAAAAGGTGGTTCTTCAAAGTTTTGACCCAGGAAACTGAATACAAACTCACACCACACTTTTCAGAGTTTTATTTGTTACATTTCCCACTTATGTGCTGTTTTGTGTTGATTTTTCATATAAAATCTTGAAAAAAATACATTCCGGTTTGTTGGGACAGCATGACAAAATGTGGGGAGGTTTAAGCGGCATTAAAACTTATTTTCTAACACGAGCACAATGTGTCCCAATCTTCTCACCATCTGTTTGAAGGCGGTCTCTATGACTCCCATCACCAGGCTCTCCAGGCTGACGACCTTCTCCATGTGAAAGCGCACCGAGGCGTCGCAGACGGCGTCGGCGTCTTCCGCCGAGTCCTGCGCTCCTCCTTTTTTCGCCTCTGTCTGGAAGGGGCTGCCATTCTTGCCCAGGCAGATGGGAGGTGCGCTGTTGGGATTCTCCAGTAGGTGGCAGACCTCCCCGAGGCCGTCCCTGATGATGCGGTGGAGAAGCTTGGACGCCATGATGGCAGCGCCGGAACCCGCATGGCCGTCGAACACCCCCCAGAAGTGGAGAGGGATTCCGGTGTTGTCCTACAATCAATACATAGAAACATAAAATCCATTACAAAGAAGTCATGCACATTAATTTAGGGCAGTGGCTCCCAAACCTTTTCTCCTGCCCCCCCCCAGTGGTTTCCAAACTATTTCTGCCCCCCCTCCTCCCTATGGCTTACAAATAGCTGTCTGGTTGAACTCAGATACTGATACTCAGCCCCTGCTCCAAACGAACAAGAGGAGGGGGAATCAACATTTTTGGGGGCAAAATAAATCGTAGCTGAACATAGACAACAACACCTGTAGCCTACAAGCTACTTGTTAACAAGTTTAAGCTGCTATATTGATATTAGCTGGTCATCTTTTAGCTAACTTTACCTCCATCCAACAGCTTTAATCAACAGTCTGTTAGTTTGGGGGAAAAACTGTGAAACGTTCTTTGCGTTTTGCTGGTTTGCTGCCATGATTCTTACACACCTGTGTAGCTCTGCACAGCAGCATCAGGTCTCCTTCATTGCCACACAGGTGTAAACCCAGTGCGAGCGTTGTAGCGCTCATGTTGCGTTTAAACGCAGCTCGAAAAAACAGATTACAATGTGTTAACAGCTGATTAAACAGTTTTAACTGCTGATAAAAGTAACAGAGGACACAGATATGGGAAGTGTGGAAGCCCTAACTGAATCTAATTGACATGGGAATAACAGAGAGTTGGTCATTCTAAGGTGAAAATCCAGCGCATACTGCTTTCATGATTTTTTTTCATCCAGACGGCTTCCCGCGCCCCCCCGCAAGGGCACGGCGCCCCCCCAGGGTGCGCGCCCCACAGTTTGGGAACCTCTGATTTAGGGAAACATTCCTGCTTGTTGAGTTTAAGAAAAAGCTCCATTTCGACGCGAATGTAGTTCAGAAATATGTTCAGAAATCTCTTGCACATTCCAATAATCATTTCATCACAATTAATCTGATTGATCTGATTGTTTCAGCACTAATTGAGACGTATGATTTTAGTGTAATAACAACAACAAGAAAAAAGAAAATCAATCTTCTTTGATGTTAATGGAAGCCCTCAGTCATATTTACATTGGCTCTCAATGAGTAATGCAGAGACAAAGGAAAGAGTCTCCTTAGGGCTTTTGCTGCTTCCATATGATGCAATGAGTGATGGAAACGTGTTTGAACCTTCGTGTCTGCAGACATGTTTACAGGCCCAGTTAGCTTGGCTGACTGGTAAATAAACTGACTAGACATCTGCTTATCCCTCAGATGCTGCACGCAATAGGGGGGGAGGGCAGGACAAGAGATGATGTCATTCGTTTACTCCTAATGTAGGAGGCAAATGTGTGTGTATGTTCGAGTGTGACCTGAATAAGTACTGACTGAAAGATGTAAACAGGTGTTAAATGGCCACAGATGGAGTTCATTACGCAGATACATTAGATTTTACGACGTTATTCTTACATTGATGGATACTCGCTATTTTTAACTGACGAACAATGATGATAACTGATAATTGCACCAGCTGGGTCGTTTTACATTACGTTTATGTGACTATCGGACATTAAGCAATGGCAAAGTGTTAACTGTCTTCAGTAAATCTCAAATAGGACTAAATGTCCCAAGATGGCCCCTGGCAGAAGGATTCCACAAATTTTTAAAATGTTGCCAATTTAAACTCAGCTGTTCCAAATTTATATATAGAGGGTATTTAAAAAGAACCACAACTTTGAGTCGACAAAATTTCGACTAGTACAAAATGCTATGCATTAGCAAACCTTGACTGATGCCTGTTTGACATTATGGAATAACATCTGAATAAAACAAAAGTGTGACTTTGACTAGGCCAACCCAGAATCTCATTTATTTAGCCTATTTGTGCTGCTCAGATGGGGACCTACTGGTGCACTTCAGATTGTTCTGCTTCAGATTGTTCATCTGTCAGCTTGACTTTCTATCAGCTGGTCTTCAAGACAAGGATTTTCTGGAAATGAGAAGAATTTTCTGATTTCTCTATTATGGCAAGTTGTCCAGGTCTTGAAGAAGCAGAGCAGTCCCACACCAACACACTGCCACCACCGTGTTTAACTCCAGGCATAATGTTCTTATTTTGACAAACTGCTTCAATTTTATGTCACATATTAGGAGGCAAATAGCTTTAACAAATCCACTTTGTACTTTTCTGGTCACAAAATTTAAGTCTTGGTGATCGTCAGGATGATTTTTAATAAAAGAGAGGACCCAGTGTGCAGTTTTCAGTTAGCATTGGTTTGACCTTTGAACTCTACTATGGACATAAGCTCTGTCCTGTATGTAGCTGTTGAATCATGGATAATGACCTTAAGTGAGAGAAGTGAGGAGTGCAGTGTAATGTGATTTTATTTAAGTGATTCAGTTGTGTAAGTTAAAAACCTCAGCTCAAATACAATCTTCAAATAATAGGAACAATGAAACTGAATATTAGTTAGGATGATAGTTACACCTTCCTAACTTGCATGATTTTTGCTTGGCTTCATATTTCTGCTTTTTCCTCACAAGAAAGTTGATCAGACTTTTAATTGGGGATTTGTGTGTGTGTTCTTAAAAACAGTTCTTATCAAAGAAAGGGTTGAAACCAAATCATGTCCCTAAACTACACAAATAGACACTGTGGGAGACTTTCAGTGAAGTTGCTCCAAGATATAAAACAATTTAAAGTGCATCACTCCAAAGCACCTAGCTGTGTAGGTCAGACTGAAGTCTATTATCAATGACAATTCCCTCCAGCCTTTGACTAGGCCATTCATTCCTCGTTGGCTGGTTTTGCTCACCCCGTTGTCGTCTACCAGAGTGGAGTTTCGGTGTTTGCCGCTCGGTTTCCTCACAAACAGCTTCTCACAAGACGCCTGGTCTTCATTCAGCATGCTCTTCCCCGCATTGATCGCTCTGATGGAGGAGGACACAATGAATTACAAAAGGAGCTTTGACTTTGATGATTCATAAAAATCATTCTGGTCCTTCTGACCACATTCTACAAAATGGCCGTAAAAACTAACAGTGAGGTACAGGGGGGTGGGGGGGAGGAGTAGGGCAGGATGCAGTCTTGTCCCAGAGGGAAGTCGTAGAAGATATTGAGTGTTTTACGATGGTGACGATGGTGGATAATGGCTTGAGAGTAATGCACTGTTTCATACTCAAGCAGTATCATCTGTCCTGTTGTGCCTTGCAGCAGAATTTATTGAAACTGCTGGGGAGGAGAAAAAAAAACATAACGGGTTACAAAAGATTGCAACAGCATGCAGCCTTCTGTATGAACATTCTGATTTAATTTGTAATATTGTGGAATAAAGTAATATAATATCACTCTACACTTAGTGCTGACTTTGCAGACAAGACAAACTTCACTGATTGATTATTTTCCCCTTTATGAGAGGGGAATAGGCTGTAAACCCCAAGGCTTATATAATCATCCTAAATTACAAACGTGTTTGCAAACATTCACCAAATTAAACACCAGGAACGTGTGGAGTCAGATTTCTGGCCTCTTGGTAAATGATAGAGTTCATTATTCATTCTGCAAATCTCTGTTTCCTCAAAGTCAAGAGGGAAAAATCTGTCTCTTCAGCTGAGCTGAGCCGGATGTTATTAAATTCAAGCCAGTGTTATTATCATACACTCCAATTTAACTCAAAGCTAATACAAAAATATTGATCAGAGGTGCTATAGTTTCCCGTGGAAACTAAAAGCTGCCTGGAGGAGAAAGGAAACTAATTTGGCAGCTATTCATGGTGTTTTGGAAACAGTGTAAAAATATCCACTGGCATGGTCAAGCTGCCACATGGGGTGAAGCTGGAAAGGCAGCAATTTGGGCTTCATACTGCTAGGTTATGTAACGTTTTCAAGCTTAATTATAGATAAATGCCACATTAGCACATCTATGCAGCTATTGAGCAATTTCAGTAATTTATTTATTGTCATGACTGGGGATTTCTGCTGCTCCTGTTTTCACTGGAAGAAAAGTTAGAGAAAAAGGATAGAAGTCCAAAAGAAATCTAAAACCAAGTTTGATGCTGGAAATGTAGAGAAGAGATAGGAGCACCATTAACTAAACCATAAATCTTAGCTAATTACAGTCACAAAAATCATGGATGATTGTTTGTCAGATCCAAAAAAAATAGTGTATGAGGTTGAAATGACCAAATCTGGATTACATAAAGCCCCGTCAGTGTCTAATCAGTTGAAAGCAGTGGACAGGCACCGCCATGTCATGCATGGCGGTGCCTGCATTGGGACTAATGACGGTGAAGAATTTTAAACCTCCTGATTGTCGTCTCCGCTTTCTGCCGGGGCCGGGACTTTTTTTCAGACATGCAGATGCATGACTGGCGAGAAACAACTCTTCATCTGTTCTGCAGCCTGATCACAGCGATTCTACAAGAGCTCCTTCTGTTCGGCTCTGCGCTCCATATTAGTTGCTGTTCTATAGCTTCAGCTGAGCTTAGTGATTTTTATTTTTATTTTTATTTTTTTTGCACCAAGGTCATGTGGAAGGGTTGGCAGCGTCGAGGCAGAAAATTGTCCAAAAGCTCAGAGCTTTGAAGAAAATTTGGAACAAATACAGAAGGCATGTTTTTGATTTGCTGTTACCAGATGGATTTCTTCCATAAAGCCTTTTATAAATCTTTCCGAGAACACGTGATTAAACATTCTCCTTTTTCTATATCCTGAATTTTCTAATTTACAAGAGTCAGTTATAATTTAGTCACATGAGCACAGTGAGCTATAATTACACCTTGCTGTTTGCTGCGTGGGTGGATTTCCCTTTAAACCCGCAGCTCCAGCCTCCGCTAGCATGTGCATGGACTCCATCCCTTTGCTTTCTTTCTGTCAGATGACTGAAAACCAAACTGTTCACTGTCTGGAGAATCAGTGTTTCTCCTGCTATGCGTTATGCAAGGAAAGTTCAAAAAGAGGAAGTGAAGAGTTCCTGTGAATTCTTTTTTTGCGACTGACGTGCTTTTTACGTGTGATGCAATTGGCTTTCTGCAGGCGTCATTTCTGAAACATTTTAAGGTTTGTTTAAAACCACCTTAAAAAAAACCCTAGAAGATCTGACCTATCTTTAAGAACTATTTATAATATTTAGACATGTCCTCAACCAACTGTTTCCTGTTGGCCTAGTAACTGAGTGAAGATACCTCTACTGGAAGTGGACTGATTGACAAACACTGCAGGACAGGTTGCACAAAATTGTTCACAGCCCCATGAAGAACGTAAAAGAATGAGACTCTTCGTGCTCCGAATTCCTTTGCAGGAGGAGGAAGCTGCTTAGCAACACATGAAGAAATGAAAGCCGACTGACAGGACAGGGCAGAGGATACACCCAAAGTGAAAACAGGCACGACTCGAACTTGTGCATAGTTGTGAACATAATGCAGCTGCTATGATTAGGACATTCTGAACGTGCACATTGTGTCCCACAGTAAATTTAGTCTGGACACAAGATGATATGAAGGATGAGGGTGTTAAAGTGACAGCTTCATATGTGAAACTGGTGCATACTTATAGCACATTAGCACCTCTAACATGGTTATTGACTTAATATTGTCTATCGTTTGATTAAAATTACAGTAAAAATTGAAATGTATTTTTTTTACAGTCCTATCTTGGATAACAAAGGGAAAATTGAGCATTAATAATCATGTTTTTGTATCAACATAGATTTTCCTCTGTGCAGCTGTTTGTATTGGCCTTGAATTTGTTGTTGTTCTTTGCCTGCATCTGTTACTTCATGAATCTTTAATCACATCACCTATGTTTTGTTGTCACTAATAAAACATTTATGAGGTTCAAAGTACTTTGTAGCTTATCTTTGATTTCAATTTGTTCTGTGCTTGAAAGTAATCATTTCCATGCTCCAAAACAGTATAAACAGGAAGATGAAACTTATGCATCTTCACGTCAAAGAAGACTGGTGAAAAATATATTTCTTCAGTTATCCTGCAACAATGTGCAAAAACCAGTCCAAACATAAAAATGCCTTCTATAGTCATGTCAGGCCAATAAAAAAACAGCACAACTATCCTAATTGCCTCCAAAAATGCATGAAGTGTGAATGTAAGCCAGCAGGGCGGCCTCCAACTGGACAGCTTCCATCTGCACTATCTGGACATCACTGTTCATTCTCATTAGGGCATCAGGGGAAAAAAAGTACTGAACAAAATGGACAAGACCAACAGATGCTCCACATCAGTTGTGTGAGGATTAAAATGTCTGCCTGCTGGATTTAAGACTCCTAAAGGCCAAATCATTCTAATTCTGATGCATTACAACACCAATCAGTTTTGTATTCTCCATTTATCACACCTTGTTTTGATATTAACAAATGAACTAATAAGATAAGAATGAATCTATTAAACGACTAGTTCAGAACAGCTGAAACGGGGTTCATAGTCTGTCTGTATTATCATTTTGATTTTGTATAAACCAACTAGATTTTTCAGGTTTATCGAAACTGAGCCAAGAGAGAAGTGGGACCTCCACCATCTTAAAACAACCACAAGATAGAAACATTCAGAGTGGTTGCGAGAATATTTTTGCTTTAAACAACAAACGGCTCTCATGTTAATATTGTGTTGTTACAACTGAAACATAATTCATTCTGTCTTTTGAGACCTTCGGTACTGATGTGGCTCACAGGACAGCAGGTGGTTCTGAGCTGCCGTACACACACCTTTCTGCCTTGGGCCGGATCTGTTGTAACTAATACAGACTGACATGTCTGTAGGAACAACGAGCAACATTTTGTCATTGCAACAAACACAACTGTGCAACAAGATTAAGTCTCCAGCTTGAAATGTATGAGTAGCAATAAGTGCATCAACAGTAAAGTAGTGGGTGCGATTCACATGTTGGTAGTTGTATAATATTGTCAATGTTGGCCAGCAGTCAGTATTATGACATAAATGATACCTAGAATTGATAAGGAGCAGCATTTGTAAGTGTGGGGATAGAGGCTGAGCTTTCCGCTCTGAAGTAAAAGTGAGTTCTGTCAACTTGTAAAACCCGTGTGCTCAGTTTTGATGCCTGCGCTCTGGACAGCATGAACAGCTTAAGTGTTGGCAGATCAGCTGATAATGCCGCATGCTGTAAACAGCACCGGCTCTAATGCTGCGATTACAGTTTCTGTGACTTATACACCAAAGTCGTTTGCTGCAGAGTGCGGCATGACTGCTCAAGCTAAACCATGGCCTGATAAGGCCCATTCAGCCTTCTGGGAGGTCATGGTGTCCCTGCTGACTTTTTTGTTTTTTTTGGTTTTGTTTTGTATGAGTCAGCCTTTTTCCTTAAAAGTTCAACACTGAGTAAGGAGCAGCCCACAAACTGGTGGACTGAGGCTTGTCTCACACACACAAACACACACATGCAATAGTTTGGAATGTTGCAGGAGTCAGTTAGCAGTAAATTCTGCTATCTGCTGATACAGGAATCACATTCTGCTTTGCATTTCCACACGGCACAAGTGATCTATTTTTTGTGTGTGTGTGCATGAGGAAAAGACGCAGGCATGCAGAAATATAGCAAACATCTCTTTACAATCGCGTAGCTGCTATCAGATATTGTGGCCAAAATGTTTCAGAATCAACACCGATCGGATGTGACTGCAGCCTGAATGCAAAGACATCAGACCTCACTGGTGTCTAATCAGCTCAGATGTGGACAGAGGCAGCACTGTTACCACTCTGGTCATCACTGCTGCTGCTGCTGCTGCTGCAGCGCGTCGAAGCTGCAGCAGCAGCAGCAGCAGCAGCAGCAAAACCCCTCAACAGGCCTGTCATTACATTCACACCACACATCAGTGACTCGTTTGCAATAGATTTAATAAACGTCAGGAGTCTGAATAACACACGGATCCACTCACTCTGCGTATCCCGCCCCCCAGGGGAGCCTGATGCCTCGCTTTAGCGTGACCACCGGCCGTGAGGCGTGTTCGGTGGAGTACTGCAGGAGCTCCGGGGTGAGGTCCAAGAAATCCGGCCGGCCGTAAGGGAAGCGATGCGGCAAGCCCTCCTGACCGCTGCTCTGGCCTCCAGCTGAGTGATGGTTGTGGTGGTGGTGATGTCCGTGGGGCATCATCCCTCCGACCAAGTTGGACATCGCGTTTTTAACTTTGCTGATCATCTTCGGCACGCCGGACCAAAAAGAAAAGAAAAAAAAAGGAAAAGGAAAAGGAAAAGAAAGATCCAGGCGGGATTAAAATCACACGCGATGCGATATCACTGTGGAAACGGACAGGGGCGAAAAACAACAGAAGTCGACGACGGCGATCATTTCAGGAAGCGATTGTTTTCCTCCTTGGACCCATGTGACAGCTTTCAGAAAAGCAGACGCGAGGTTTTCCTCATTCAATCCGAATAAAAAAGCCTCCGTGCCTTGCGCATGGGCCGTGATCCGACCGGCAGGAGGCTGTGGATCATCTGACAGGGCTGGGCTTCACCGGGATGAGAGACCAGCAGTGACAAAACCACAGGCACCCAAATATCTGGATGACAGATCTTTAAACCTCTTCTGATATTATTACATTTTAGACTTAAGTCTGTTTTTACTTCACAAATCCCCCTTTGGCCAAGATAAGGGAAGGTCTGGTTGATACTGACAGGAATATATTTCAGTTACTTTCTGATTCGTTGTGATGCAGATCTGCTCTGGTATCTCCAACTTCCGCCTTTCTGACTCACCTATAAAATGGCATCTCATCTGGTTGAGGATTTCCAACACCTCCATAATAATATTATTAATTAAAAAAATGATATAACAAGTTATGTAACCAACAATCCTCTAATTTCTCAGTCAATAAAACAAATTCAAACCTACAGAAGCCTTTCTGTGTAATTATTCTAGAGGTACAATTATTAGTGCCACTGGTGCCTTGCATTAAAAAAAGTCCCGGGTTCAAATCCCAGCAGGGTCTTTCTGTACAGAGTTCACATGTTCTCTCTGGGTTTCTCAGAGAACCCAGCTTCCTTCCACAATCCTAAATCTGATGACATGAGGTTGTAAACTGGTTGTCACAGTGCTAATAAGAATGGAAACTAGGAACTGAGTGTTACCACAGCTGTACTGAAACGGCCATGGCAGTATTATTCTGTTGGGATGTGTTAATGCAACAGGAGCCTTTTAACTAAGATGGGTAAAAAAAATACTGGACAAATCAGTTTTTGAAGAATTTAGCACCCATTACACTCTAAAAAATGTTTTTTGGGCTTAAGTTTGAGAAATAGTTTAATCAGATTCTGAATATGTGAACATAATTTATGTTCAGAGAATCCAAACATACTCATCTCACTCACCGTTTTAATTTTACACAGCGGAGGGTTTGTCACATTACTGCAGAGATTTTATAATTTACAAACTGAAAGAAAAAGTTTTGAAACTGAAACTGTAAAAGTTTTTTAAAAACTTTTCAAAAAAAGGTTCTGCAGGTTTTTAGAAAGTGTTGATTGGAAAATTTTGTCAAAATAGTATGAAAGT
>CAEGAF010106736.1:0-17495 GCA_903067075.1 Micropoecilia bifurca
TGTTTTTTTTTTATGAAGTAAAATTCATGATTAATTGCTGGTTAATCTGATTGTGGGGTTGAGGTTTTCTAAGAAAAGCCCCTGACCCTGCTGGAGTTAGTCTGAACTGGTTCCAGAGGAGATCGCATTGATGCGTAGCACTCTCAAGAAAAATACTCTGGCATGGGAGTCGTACATATTGAATTGTCAGACTGACACGAGGAAACCGATTAGAGTTGATGGGGACGGATGGAGCTGAATGCAGGACAACATTAGTGAAAAAACTGTTGGAGAGCAGAAAACCTGGTGAGTCTGGTGCAGAGCTTCACCGACAGATCTATTCTCAGCAGAGACGGGGTTCCTCACTTATGGGGGTTGGACACACTACACTTTCAAATTTTCATTTGTGAACAACTATGCAGTAATTTCTGTTAGCCTATCCTGTTATATCTCTGCAAATACAGTATACAAACATTTTTAGTTGATTAAAACAAAATGGGAAAAAAAAATGTTTTGAAGGCACTATAATACAAGATCATTTCCAGCTTTGCTCCATTGGTTTCACTCTGCATCGCCCGACTTCTCCTTATTTGTCTCTTTCTCTTGCTCCAGTTCCACTCTTGCGGTTCTCTTGCATCATCAACTAAATCCTCATTATCACATCACAATGCAACTTTTTTGAAGTCTAGGAATCTAATTGCATATTTTGTTTGTTTAATAAGCCTACCGGCTGAAGCAACAAAGGCAGAGATAGATTATACGAAGAATACCACACTGATGCAAAAATGTTACAGACGAGTGATCTGTTATATGTTTATATTATATTTGATTTTTATCAAAGTTCCAATTTTGCTGTCTGAACAGAGAAGCTCAAAAGGAGCACAGCATGTTTTAAGATTTGGCTTTGCAGAAACTGAAGGTAACAGCTGTGACACTCATCTGCCAAACAACCTTATTTAAACACCTATAAAGTGCAAAGCAGCATGCCAGCAGAATTAGCTCATCGTAGCAGCATTTTTTTTGAAGCCATTGTTCATCTAACAAAAGCAATTCCAACCATCTTCTGGAATACATGCATAAGAAATCAGCTGAAATGCTGACATTTCAAATTATTTCCACACTTTTTTTATTATTATTATTGTGAGACACAGTGTTGCCTGATGTAACGAGTACTAATATTTTCCTTTGTATGGATTTTGCTTTGTCTTATGTTGTTTTTCATCTACACTGAATCCCCCAAAGGCCTCCTGGGAAGCGGAATGGATGCTCAGTGATTTTTCCTAGTGAAATAATGTGAAATTGAATTGCTTTGGATCTGAATCGAATATACGAAGGAGGCTTCTGTTTGCAAACAGTATTTTCAAAGAAGGGTCTAAATCCGAGATTCCTCCAACCGGCTGTCAGTTCATTTAATTTCTAAGAATTGGATTAGAAAATAGTATTCATATCTGCAGAATTGAATCTATGACATCTGGGAAGACTTTGTTTGACAGTCGGGTTTCCCTAGGTTGTCTCGCGTAAAGGTAGAAAGGCAGCATATCAAATCAGTTTGTTTTCCTGCAAGCCTAAGAAACAGATTGTCTTTTGACTTTATTTTTTTTAAATCCATCTGGGAGTAAAAAAAAAAATCACCCTGTGAAGCACATTAAAGCATAACAGCTTAAATTTCTTGTACAGTAATGATATTGTACATAAGCACCTCGGGCGCAGCTTAACTTCAGCCCAGACAGAGAAGGTTGAGTTTAAGCTCATCACCCAGTTGTTGATATTAATGAGTGGAGGATGACTTCATCTGTCATCCCCCATTTTGTGTGTGTCACCTTCCATCCATAAAACAATCAGTCAGGTACACTTGTAGGGCAGTGGGTTCTACCCACACAGTGGCAGTGTGTGTGTGTGTATTTTTTTTATTTTAAATGGCTTCCCATTATTCATTTCCACACATTAACACATTATTTCTCCCACTGACACACTACCCCATTTATTTTAGATTAATACTGAAAACGCTACAGGTCAGAGTGATGTGTGGACTGCCAATGAGGCACTCAGCAAGAAGCGCTTTGTACTGACAAGACAGTTGTCTCCACCCGGTGGCTGCTTTTGGAAATTGAAAGCACGCGTTTGACAAAAATACATTTTGAATGTGAATATTGTTTCCATATTGTTGCATAATTTAACTGAAGTTAGCCGTCAGCGCCGCTTCTTAAATTCGCTCTCTTCCTCCCTTCTTCTCTGCCTTCTGGTCTTCCTTTGTTTCCTTCCCTTGATGTCTGAGTCCTATTCCTTCAACCCACTCGGGTGTGTCTAATGAACAGCATTTATCAAAGTCCTTTTCCTTTGATCAGAGCAAAGCCACTGTGCAAAGCTCTCCTCTTCCCCACTGTAATGCGACTGTGGACACTCCCTGTAAAAGTCGCTCACAGGTCCTGTTTCCTCAAACAAAACAGGGATTTGCTTTCGCACAAGTCATTAGACGAAGTGGCCTCTGCTTGTAATGAGCCTTCTTCAGTGTGGAGCTTGTTACTGTGTGATGGATTGCATCTCCACATCGCTGGCTGTGTGAGGTGCATCAAGGTCCTAAAACAAATATGTACAGAATAGGTCACAGCAACTTGGAGTTTCGGCGTGGTTTTGTCTTTACCTAATGAGATCTGCTGCATAAAATATCCACCTGCCTGTAGGCGTTGTGTTCAATGCTGTTGTCCAAGGAGCAATTTAGACCAATTGCTGTGCCATCCACAGATCTTTCAAGAAGTGCAATGTGAGACAGGAGAAAATATTCATGTAGCCCAGTGCAATTGAAAAAAAAAACACTGCACCTTGATTGTAGCCCAACTCTCATCTAAACCAGCAACTACATCCAACAGGATCACTAATCAAGCTGCAAAGAAACGGTGTTAGAAGTGGAACAGGTAGAATTCTCGAGTTGAATTCTCTTGGCTGTATTATTTTTACTGTTTTACATATTTTTGTTGGCCTTTGAACTTTTTGATTTTGAGATTTGTTGGTATATTCTCTATTTTCATTTTCTGTTCTATGGCATGTTTTATGTTGCCTTTTTAGCTTTAAGTAACTGCATTCCTGTTTCCACTTAGTTGTGCCTTCTGCTTTTGAGTCTCAATCACTGTCTATTTTATTATTATGACATAATGCACACAGTTTTATCTTCATCTACCTATCCATTGCACTCCACTTATCAGAGATAGGGCCGCAGATCAAGATGTAAACAGACATCCCTATTCTCAATGACACTTTTTAACTCATTTTGGGGGGTCCTGAAATATTCCCAGGTTAGGACGGACACATAGTCCCTCCAGCAGGTTCTGAGTTTGCCCTATGGAGTCGTCTCAATTAAATATGCCTTTCAATTCTCCAAATGGGAAGTCCTTAGGATTCATCCTTTGTCAGATTCCTGAACCATCTCATTTGGTGCCTTATGTAGCAGAAGAGGGGCTCACCTAAGTCACAGTGGATTAGACTGGAATCTTGTTCTTTTGGTCAAGACCATAGCCGAGGGTTGTAAATGTCGACAGACAAATTTAATCTGTAACACTGGTCTCAAACGGCATTCCTGGAAGGTCAGAGTCCTGCAACTTTTAGACGTGTCCCATGTCCTACACAATTGAATGGCGAAACTGCCTCAATAGCATGCAGTCAAGCTCTGCAGAGTTTTGCTAATGAACTAATATTGGAGCCAGTTGAGCTGAAGCAGAGAGACATCGAAAGGCGTTAGAAGACTGAAGACAGGAGTGTGAGGCCACTGATGTAGAGATTAGTTGTTTGGTTCGGGTCTATCATGACTCCTACAGGTGCCACAACAGATCAAAGTAGTCTCTGTATTTTTGCAAATGAGGCTTCAGTCCCAAACCAACAGTCTCCTGTCTATGACACCTTGAAATTATCTATGTGAATCTATCTTGTAAAGTAAGCACCTTGATTTCTCTATAAATATAAATGCACCTTTGACGCCTCTGCTTCTATGTGATGTATTTGTACTTCTGACAGAAAGCATAATTCACTTTTGTTACATTTTTACAGAACATAAACGCTGTTTACAAAGAGTAAATTATAGATATTGCAATCTGCTCGCGAGCTAGCATAGCATCTAAAGTCTGCATGTGTTCTTAAAGCACATAAACATTGAGGCCTGCTTAATGACTCCTTGCTCTTTCTAACCATGTTTCTAAAGGGTAAAAACATAAATCCAGATTTTTTTTATTGCATCACACCTAACCACAATGAAGCTGACAATATATTCAACAAAAAACCCTGGGCAGGCCCCTTTAGCAGCCCCGCCTGTTACTGTGATGGAACAAGCCATTAAAATCATAAATAGAAAGGTACTAATGAAATATCAATTAGGCCATAAGAGAAGGCCAGCACTGAGTTTATGAGGATGGAGCTCATTAAGAGGACTACAGGCGAAGCTGGAAGATCATTTTGTAATACTCCACTGATAATCCAATTAGTCTGCAATAGATTTCTTCTGCTGGAGAAATCTTAGTGGAGAAAGTTTCACTGCACAGCAGGCACATAAATCTCAATGGCTCCTTTAAAGCTGAATAATGATGATGTAATGGATGGGGAATATAATCATAATTATTACTTAATAATCATATATTTTAAGTGGCTAATATCAGTGTTATCTTCAGAAACTGCCCATTGTCACAATCTCCATTTTTTTTTCTTTGATTCAACATATTTAGTTTTCCACTCTTTAATAATACAGAAATTGGATAGTGTTGACTTTAGAAATAATAATCTCTGCAATTTTTAGCATTAAGGTACTTGGCTCAGCAGACAATATGAAGACATCAATTTTTTATCAGCCCCTGTTTCCCCCCTCACTCACTGACCTTCAGTCCGTGAAAATTCAGCTCAATAATTCAGCACACTCTGCATTTTTGTCCCTGAAGACATACAGTACAACCCAACGAACAAACACACACACACACCTGGCGCATGGAAGCATGCCATATGGATTTTAATTGGAGAGAGAACTGACTGGTATATTTGCCCACATTTAGTTTTAGATCAAATAGATTTTCTTTTCTATAATTTTACTATTTATCACTCTGTTTGGCTGAGCTACCAGTAATTATATGTACATAAATCCAAACAGCTTTATTTTGATCTCAATTCCAAAGAGCAGGAATTTGATTTGATTGATTGGTACATAGCACCTGCTTTCTGTCCTTTATGTTTTACCAGAGGGAAAGCCAGACTTTAGCCATGTCTTGCAACAATAAGGGTTCCAGTTTGTTCCTAAAAAAATTGTTGTGAATTTGCCTACTAGAATCCTAAAAACCCATCCCATCATCATTATCATTATCAGAGCTCTGTCTGTTTTTTTATAGGCATATATCATTTTAGCAAGTCTTGCAGATGTAAAAACAATAAAAGTTCACCTGACTTCATGTTGGACATGAAATGGTTTATCACCTTACTCCTTTTCCAGTGCATGAGAGAACCAGTCGTGGCTCAGAAATAAAGGCTAGCAATGTTTTATGGTGAATTGGGCAGCAAACGCATTAAGACATTGCAAAACTCAACCATGCCTGTCTCAACCTAATAATGCATTTTTTATTGTCTCAACCTGATGTTTGCAGCTCATTCAGCTCACAATGACAATTTCCTAACAGCATCACCTGAACAATCATGGGTGGTAAAGCAAAAAAAAAAAAAACTTTAGAATGATGTTTACATTAGGGCTCCTTCATTATACTCTCGGCCACTGGTTTTCAAACTATTGCACAAACACCATTGCAGCTATCTTTGGTAGGCCTTGAGAAATTTTGAAATTCCAATTTAAAAAGGTAAGTATAAAGAAGCTGAGTTGTTCATCTGCAGTTGCTTATGATTCAATAGAAGGTTACTTTCATTTGTTTCATTTATTTGACAAGAAAGAATGAGTGGAACATTAAATATGCTTAATGTCAAGTGTTGCTGTTTTACCGTTGTAGCCTTTTTACATTTTTTTACCATTATTGCCAAAGTACAATGCTTGTCACTATGGAGCAAGCATTATATATTTACAGAGTGAGACCCTGTTAATAAAACACAACTGAATTGCAGTGTTTACAGAACAAGTCTGGAGTGGAATGTGTTGCGGTTTAAATTCACAGTATTTAAATATTTCCGTCGTTTGCACGCGCAGGTGCCGATTCATTTTGCATTGAACAATCCTCGTCTGTGTCTGTTTCCAGTTTAATTTCACACCTGACTGTCTCAGACATAAGTGTAGCAGTCTACTTCGTCTCCCACCTAATCTATCACAGGCCCTGCGTTTCATTTCACGTACGTAACAAGCTCTCACCCGTCAGTCCAATCTGATTCTTCCATGACCTACTGTAACAACACCCATTACTGCAGTGGCTGAGAAAATGATGTGAGATGTGAAGATAGACCTGAGAATTGGTCGCTCTTTCTTACTAGTCCTCTTGGAGTAATGTAGAGTCTCACTGTCTGCAATCTTCTGAAAATATCTTCACGGAGGCATGATCTACGTCTTTAAACCAAGATGTTCGGAGGAGATGTTGAGCTTAATGCGTCTGCTGAATGTAAAACAACCAGCTACTGTGAAATTCATTAAATACATGGTTATGAGTATACCTAACTTTATATGTATTCATAGTATATTATAATGCATTAATTTGTTTGTGATGCGTTTACATTCAATTATTTGGTTTCCACAGATTTATGTTTTCCCTAAAAGAGGTTATATGTTTTGGATGTTATTACAGAATATTTACTATGTCCACACAGTAAATATTATGTTTTATTATATTTAAATGCTTGCCAACATCCTTACTTGGAGCACAGTCCAGTGTTGTTGTTTCTTCTATGAAACAACAGATTCCTGCATGGTTTTGTGCATGATTTTTGGTATAAAATGATGGCATATGCAGAGGGTCTGCATTCTAAGTGACCAAAACCCTTCACCAAATGTACTCTATATTTATTCTGTGCTCTGTATGCATTCGTCTTTTTTTCAAATCACACATCTTATGAAATTTGCACACTGACTCCAATATTGCTTATTCAAAATAATGTCAACTCCAAATCTGAGAGCCTGTATGGTTCAGTCAGCTCTTTCCAAACTTGCTCATTCTTGTATTTATGGACCTTGCTTTATGCACTGGTGCACATTTATGTTGGAACAGGAAGAGACCACCTCCGAAGAGTTCCCACAGAGCGAGAAGCATGAAATTGTCCAAAATGACTTGGTTTACTGAAGCATTGTGGGTTAATTTCACTGGAACTAAGAGATGGAGCCCAACTCCTGAAAATTGGCATTGCACTAAAATCCTCTCTGCACTAAACTTTGCACTTCACAGAATGCTGTCAGGAAAGTGCTTTTCCTGACAGCACTTTCAGGCTGCCAAACCAAGACTCCTCTAGTAGATTTCAAAACGGAAAAGTGTGATTCCTCACTCCAGAGGACAAGTCTCCAAGCTTCTAGTGTTTCTGGGAGCATGCTTAACACCAGGGCATCCAGCATTATGCTTTGCATTTGGTGCTCGGTCTTTAAATCCCATTCCATACAACCTTCTTTGCACTGTTTTGGAGACAAATTTGAAGATCGTGTGAAGTTTGAATGTCTGTTTCTGTAGGTTCTGCAGAAAGTTGGTGACCTCTGTGTTCTGTGTGCCTCAGCATCTACTGACTCTTCTCTGGGATTTTCTGTCTGTGACCTACTACTACTTGTTGGCTGAGCTGTCATCCTTCCCAGAAAGAATTTCACCACAGGAATATTGCAAAGCTGGCACCCTGTCATGGCACCACCCCGGAAATCACGGAGCTCCTGAAAGCAGCACTTTTTTTCTCAAATTGCTAAAAGCATCTGCAAGGCTATCCGAGGCATTTCTTTTTACCCCCATGACCACGATGCATATTTCCACAATCATACTGGGCATGTGGTTGACAAACTCACAGGCAGAAAAATGTACAACTGCCATCAGGAGTTTTGTCAGTATTTGATCATTAAAAAATGACTTGACACATAATCTATAATTCAAACAACAGTTAAATTTACATTCTTACAATAACATATACTGTATGTCTGAAAAATGAAGAGATTTCAAAGCCTTTGTGTGACTAGAAGCAACATTTGAATTTCTGTCTGGAGAGTAACAGACATTTGAAAGGTCTATGACTTATACAGCAGCTTTATTAGTCTGATACTTGGTAAATATTGCTTGTAAAAAGTGACTGAATTCTCTTCCTACATGTTTTAGGTTCATCTGAGAGAACCTGTACAGTCAATGATATGTAGGATAACTGCTTGCATTTTTGGTTGTGTTAACTGTTTGGCCTGTATGTTCACATTTGTGGCATTTCTTGTAGAAAGCAACTTCATCATATATTTAGTTTTTTCTAACATTTCTTTAAATAATTGTGAAGTAGCATTTATTCAAAGACAGAAAAAAAGCTTTAATAATTGAATCTCTGCAAAAGACTTCTGGCATTACAGTTAATGTGATTGTCATTCCCTGTAAAGGTTTTTAGGTCTTTTAGGCTCATTTCCATCTGGACATGGACTCAGTCAATACCAATTTAGGCTTTATCAATAATTCAATCTTGGCTGATGATTGCGTCTCATTCAGACTTTCCATTGTGAATACTTGGCATTACTACCTTTAGAACATGTTGTGTATCACTTTTTATCATTCAGTCCATTCAGACTTCCACAGTGTGAAAACATCAAAATTTTGCTCTCATAAAACACAACCTCTGTAATTCTGGTGTTTAGTTATCAGTGTGTGCTGCTGATCAGCTGCCTCAGAAGGGACTCTTACTGATCTCCGTCATTTATACGACAACACATTTTCTGTTTGGAAATGTTTCTTGTGAAACAGATGGTCATTTTGTGAAAACTAAAAAAATAAAGGAGAAACACTTATCGCTCTTGTTAAGCACGACCCAGCAAACAGATAACTGAATGGCAGACCTTTGTTGTTTTTGTTTTTGGTCTAATGACAAATAAAACATACCAGCAAACTGAAAGATCCTTGTAGCAGGAAGAAATCAAGCATCAATCTTTTGTCTACTTTTTCAGTTTCCTTCAAGGTCTAATCTTTGCCTTTGTGTAATGGCTACAGGAAAACAAATATGTATAAGAAAAGAGAAGCAGGGAGATGGTGCAGTAAAATGTTGGAAATACAGCATTGGTGGAAAAATTAGTGAACTTCACTTTTGCTAATTCATCTTCTGTGATAGTGTACATCAATGCATGATGACAAGAGATTCCTGTGCAGTTGGTCCTCAGTATTTGCAGTGTTAGGGACCACAAGCCCCTGAAGAATAACTAAAACTCCTAATATTTGAGCTCTTCTCTTAAGATGCTTATAACTGACGACTGTATAAATTTTATCCAAATATACCTTAATATACACACTGGAAATAATCTTGGCACTACCACACAAATTATTATCAGGAGTCTTCTGTAGCCCTGTTGTAGGGGGGTACAGCCAATCAGGAAAATTATTCTCCTGAATTGACCAGAGAAGCAAGCTTGTATCAACTTTCTCTACTTTTCTTGAGGCAGATAAAAATTTAATCTATATTGGTGTGATGACCAAAAAGACCCCAAACTTTTTGCAAAGCCTCAGAACAATGAGGCGGCCAATGAAAAACCAGAAACCAAGAATAAATGAGACAGAATCATGAACAGCCACCAATATTCTAAAAAAAATCTGTGTTTTGTTTTAATAAATTATTTACAACATTGCTGTATCTACTACTCTCAATGTTTGCAATGAAAACTATTTTTTTATATGTTAAAGAAAAATTGAGATCTACAGAAAAAATAAAGAAAACAAAGCTGTGCATTTGCTAATGCTTTTAATTAGCAAATCCATAGGATCAAATCTTATAGTTACCTACTTCCACTTTCTGCATTTGCATTAAGAATGAATGTATGCATAAAATCTTAACACCGTACAGCAATAACAGTTAATTTTACACCAGTAACGAAGCCAACCTTCAGCGTTAGTAGAGGGGGCGTGATTGCTTTGCTGAGGTCTACTGATCATCCCTCTGGACTGTAGCCAGTCTGACAATAGCAGACCTCTTCATCATTTAGAAAATGACTTTAAATCTCATTGCGATCCAGAGTAAGGAAAGTGTTGGCTGAAAGGCCGGAAACAATGTTATCTGAAATTGAGCTCAGGTTCGGTGCATGAAAGTTCCCGCCATCAGCAGGTGGCGATGGGATTGACTCTCGGAGATAAATGAGGCTGTGTAATTATGTACCTTTATCAGTTCCAGGCAGACCTGATGTTGGAGGAAGTCATTGGGCTTGTGTCCTTGTCATATTTCCGAGTAAGGCGGGTTGGCCAGGAGGCGCCTTGGTGGCCTTCTGGTACCGTGGCAGGAGAGGTGTCTTTTTAGGGTAGTTATGCTTTTTATAGAGCATTAAATCACTGATGCATGCTAGATGAGGCAGTTTAATGACACTGGAGGTTACACTGGTCTCCTTCACACTACTAAACCACACGAGAGCTACTTCTTTATGGCATCTTATACTATATATATTTTTCCTGAATGCAGGAAATACACTTAATTTCTAGGCATGATGTACTGCTGTTTTCAAGCTGCGTTCTCTCACTCACACGTATACAAATAAACACGAGCATCGCATTGGTTGTACTCTGTGCCTCAATGCCGCTTTGGCCTGACAAAAAAGGCATTTCAGCTGATTAAACCCTTTACCACGGGACTCATGTTTGTGGTTACTGACACACAGGAAGTTCCCATCATGTAGCATGCAGTTCATATGAACTGACAGCAACACTCTTAAGAGTTTGGAAGAGTATTTAGGCCACTGAGCCGCCCCAGTTGTCAGCAGAAGAGAAGTACCTCACAGCACACTGCTGAAAACTGAGTGTACCATGGCAAGCACATATAAGATAAAGGAGAAGTGATGTGGAATAGCCAGGTTTGGCTTGTTTCTTAAAAAAATCATTATAAACTGTGGGTTGCTATGGTTCACATTTATTTTTACCTGCCTTGAATTATAGATAGATACAGAAAGCAGTGCATTAAGATCAGTGACTGACTAGTTAAAAACTGAGAAGGTAATCATTTGATCCCTGAATGCAACATACTAAGTTCCTACATTGAACCACAACTAGTACATATGAAATATTTCAGAAGGTATGGCTTAAATTAGAAAAATAAAATAATGGCAACAAAAGCAGAGATACATTCAAACCATGTTCAGTTTTCATCTAATTCTGCAAACAAGATGGGTTTTAACTTCTGCAAAGAAGTACTTCTCAAATTACCAACAGATTTTGAAAAACAAAACCATTCTCCTGGGTAGATAAGATCCGTAATAACCCCGGTTGATTCCCGAGTATCAGCTGAGTACTTAGACACCATTGAGATCAGCAAAAGCATGATTAGACAATGAGGAACTCGTCTTTTTCATAACTCGTTTTAGGGTCGCTTTCCGTCCCAGCTCGTCTTTGAGATAATGTCCTATTTAATTAGAAATTGGAGATATCACATTGTTTTTTAATGAGAGAAACCCTTTAGCGGAGTATATGAGGCATCAGAGAATCATGCACAAGAAAGATAAATGCATCCAAGGACGTGAGGGAATCGCACAAAATGTATTTTCACTCAACTGCTCTATATTTCCAATTCTCTCTTCTCAAAATGCTTTCCTCAAATATGCCTTAACATGTACATGGGGACCACTAAGTGCAATTTCCTGTCACGGATGTGTGAAAACTTAAGATTCAACCAATCCCTACCTACTTTAATATTTCTTCCATTATCTTCCTATGTCTGAATCAAACACTTGCATACAATAATGTTCTATTTTGTACTCCCCCCAAGCCCCCATTTATCTCAATGATTTCTGTGCCAACCTGCAGGGTAACGATGAAATCAAATGCATTTGCTTGGGGAGAACAAGCACTGAGCCATGAAAGCTGCTTCCTGTAGACTTTCAGCAGGTTACTAATTCCTCCATCACCTCCGTTGCACACTGAGCGACTTTGACCTTTTACTCCGTCATCGTCAAGAGGGGTGAAAATTTCAAAATAGACACCTTTATGAAACAAAAGCTTTCTTAGTAATGAAAGAAATATATATATTCTTGTAGTCTCCTCTAAACCATCCATGGGCATTTAAAGATTGCATGCATTTAAAATTATTTATGCTGATATCCACCATGTTAAGATTAGGTGACATATTTGTGCAACACTGTATTAAGTAAAATTCTACTTTTGCCTCCATCTGCTTGCCATCTTGCTTTGTTTGTTTCTTGGTTGGGTTTGAACAGATAAGCGTTGTGACTGATTACTAAGGATATAACAATCTTAGATCAAGGAGGATTTAAAAAAGCCAAAGCAGAGACTGTGAGACCTTTTATAAGTTACATCTTATGTATTGCAGTTTTCTCCTCTTGCCAAGATGCATATTTTGATATCCCATTTTATAAGGATTCTCTATTTAGTGATTGTACTTTTTGATTGTCAGAGACAGCGATATTAAGGCATGAACGTGAAACTACCAAAGAGCAGGAGGTTATACATATGCTGAATTTTGGTCTCTACATCTACAAAAAAAAGAGGCTTTTTATTTATGGAATTTTTGCAAAAATGCGTATGTAATCGGTTCCTAACCCTTAATGGTGAATTGATAAACATTTAGCTGGTTTGTGTATTTGAATAGTTAACATCGTAGCGCATTTATTAAACTGCAAGCATTCTGAACAAATGCTCAGAAGAAAAAATCAAAAACTGTAACGAGTGAACTGGCAAAATCAGTGAGGCCACCAGACACTTTTCTGACTTCATTAGGGGTGTTAAATGTATGCTGCAAAGATAATTGTAGTTGACAAAAAAGTGGCGCTTTCTAGCATCATAAATATGCATAAACAGCAAGCCAGTATTTATTTTTTGAAGATCATATTTGAGTACGGTTGTAGCAGACATTATAGAGGCAAAGCCTTTTTCATCAGGAATGTGTTACATTAGCAAATACGAGCAAAACCCCAAGGCGGACTTCTGAGGTTGTATACACTGAGGTATCTTCCTCTCTGGCCTAAATGTAAAGGTAAGTGTTGTGAATTAATGGTGCTGGAGGTAACAGCCTGAAAGAATAAAAGTGTTTAAACCCAAAGTACTACCAGACCTCGCTTTAGTGAGATATTGATGCTGTTGTCATAATGCAAGACTTCTGTCAGGACGTCTGAATGCTGGGTGCTAATAGGAAGTGAGCTATTATCAGCGCATGTTCCCCGCAGGCTCTAAAACGTCAATGACAGCATTGTGACTTGAATAAGAAATGTCCTACAAGGAGCATGGTTTGAGCCATCAAACTGTGATCACTTGTGGTTGCAGGCAGTGAATGGATAATGCAGGGCAGCAGCTCCTGACAAGGTGCTGACGGATGCCCAGCTTAGGACCACAACACATCTCAGTGATTTGTCACCTCACTGACATCCCTGTGTCCCTGCTTAACCGCGGAAAGACATATGACTGATGCATGTCTCTGAAAGAGTAATAACACGTAATTCTATGCGGTTATTAGAACCGAATCACGAACCAGGTCGTGATTCGGCACTGGACGAGCTTAATTCAGTCTATTCTGAAATGTCTTTACCAATGTTGACTTCACATGCTGTTCAGGATTTCTTTTTCTTACATTTTATTCATGTTTACAGGATGAATAGTGCAGCTTGAATGAAAGCAACATTTTAGAGCCTCCTGTCAACCAATTGACTTGCTTGTGCCTAAAGGGTGCAACAATAAATAGAGCAGGATCAGTGATGCATCCATGTGATTCTTCAAGAGTTACATATAAAGGAAACCACTTAAATAGCATAAGAGAAAACTGTAATTTTGAAACCGAAGCATAAAGCAATGCTATTTTCTGACGCTTTTAACCGCTCCTTGAGGCAACACTCTGTGTCCCAGTAACTCATTTGCAGGCACTTTGAACTGGCATTTAACTGAGTTCACAATAAGGCCAATCAGGTTCACTGAACTTAAACTGTAAAACACACACATCGCAATACTCTTTCTTCACTGGACAAGATGTAATGTTAAAAGTACCTGAAAAGTGTTTCTTCAGTCTTCACTTTGACAAAACTATGAGATCTTTAACACAAAATCTTATTACAGCCCTAATGCATAATTAAAGTTGTAATAAAAACTGAGTTGATTTTTTTTCCTCTCAATTTTCATCTTTTGTTTTCGTTGTTCTGAACTAACTAGCCTCCAAGTGGGCCCGCCTCCTCCTCCACTCTGATAACTCCTTCTCCACTCACTCTGCTGTTAAGATTAGATTTGAATTTATGAAGATTGCCTCACCTGGTGCGCCGCTGTAATCTATGCCGACGTTGTATTTCACATTTAGGCCCTCATTTCCAATGCAGTCAAGAAGACCAGTATTTCACCGTGACAATGTAATCACAGGTCCACATTAAAAAGTCATTATTGTTTAAAATTGTGGGCTTGACTGGAAAAACACTAAGCTGTCTCTCCCCATTCACATGGATGTTTACCCAGGAGCAGAGGGCACTGTGATTTAAATGCACGCTTACAACCTTATTGATCACTCAGGGGCTTGAACAAAACACCACAGGGTAATATCATTGTCTACTGGATCCACTGGTTCCTTTTGTGCTGATTAGCAATAATCTCAGTAACAAGCTTTGGTCCCGGCAGATTAGCAAAAGGATAAAAACACCACATGTTTATTCTGAAAGCCCAGACATCCTATAATCCATCTTTGCTTTCTTGCCTGGCGGACCACAATGTGAGGATTTTAATGTATTTTTCCCCACTTAGCTTTTTAATAATAGCTTTGTTTAACGCTTCAGGTCAGATTATTTGATGTTTGAACTAATGGATCCAATTAGTTGTGTACGTCCTGAAAGAAAAAAAAAACAACAGTTAAACAAGAAGATATTTTAAATGCTAACACCTGCTTGTTAATGTTTCCTGCTTTCTCAACTCTCAACACTGATCTTTGCCAGTGAATTTCATCAGGTTTCAAGCTTTCATGTTAAATTCATTGCACGTGCTTGTAGTTATTTATTTAAACAAGCCGCAAATTTCCTGGGGCGCAATATTTTAAAGTTGACGGCTCAACACAGGAGAGTGGCTTTGATCTCGACAATGGAGGTCCCTCTCCATCATTCTCTTTTCCCAGCAGTGAAGCCGAAATCAAGGAACCTGTAAACAGAGGGATTTTCATTTTCGTCATGAAAAAAGAGAATGGTTTTCAAGCAAATTAAAACAAACCAGCAGTTGGACCCTCATAGTTCCACCTCATCTTGACCTTATCAGGATGCATTCGTTGGCTGAGCCATTATCAGCCTCGCTCTCTACTCAGACTTTAATCAGCATGATTTCAGCAAGGATCAATTACTTCTTTTCATGTCTCACACCATTCACATTTTTCGACAAATCAATACAGCGAGTGGTATGCTTTTTGCTTCCCAAACACAAATGTCATCTTTCAGCTATTAGTTGTTCCTGTCAAAATGTCAAAGTGGTAAAAGGTATTCTCTTCTTTTCTTGTTCTTCCTATGAAATAAATATTGTCGATGTAGGTTAAAGACATTAAGATTGCATGTGACATTTGAAAACAAAATGTCTTGATGAAAATGTCGCCTGAACCAACCCTTGGGCTTTCAACTTTCATCTTCAGAGAGTTTGCTCTTTAGCCCATTTTAGCATTTAGACAAATTGAACTCTTTCTTTAGACAAGATCATGTCTTAACTCACACAGGTCTATTGTTTGTGCTTCATGTGGTCTGTGTGCAGGCGTAGGTCCTGTTCTCCGAACAATAAGACTGAGATCTCAGCAGGTTTTTGTCCAACAGAGTCGGGACCTGATGCAACAAACGAGAATTGATCCCTGCAGTAGGCTGCATTTACTAAAAAATGTCTTGTACAACGTAACAAGTGGTTTACTTTTTGCAAATCAACTTACTTTGGGTAAAGCAAAGCTAAATCCAGTAAGGAAGCTCTTTATCCATGCAGGTATGATGAGCAGCCGATGCTAAACCAGATGTGACATTTTTCTTTATAAAATTTTAATTGTAAACAGTGAGATTTTATATGTTTATGTTGATAAACAGTAACCATGAAATTCAAAAGAACTCTATTGTTCATTTAAAGGTCTCTGCTTTCATTTCCTATGGAACTTGCGTGACTCCAGCCAAGGAAAATACGTGCTGTATTTGATTTTGATCAAACAGAGAGATCAGTTGGATTATGAATATTTCTAGTATTTTAAAATATACAATCATCGTAGTAACATTGTCTATTTAAAAGAGCGTTCTTAAAAGGCGACTGTCCTCCAGCCTTAAAAACTCCTTTATGTAGTAAAATGATTTTGAATATGAAGCCTCATTCTAGCTGTTAAACATGTAGCTTTTCCCTCAACAAAGGGACTTTGCAGTGTCAGTGAAATGCATATCCAGCACAATTCAGTGGGGATTGAAGCGGCTTTGTTCCTGCGGACACTTTGTTTTCCTCTGGATTTATGATCATTGTGTTTTGTTGGCAGGAGCTTGTGTGATTACCGCTTACACACTGATTTATACCTTACATTTAATTATCTGAGGGGGTCTGCAGGTTTCCTCTGCCAATGCATTCCCTCTTTTGAGACTGTGTGGGACAGAACCCCCTCTGGTTTTCACCCATCATATTCTCTTCCTGTCTGCAGGACAAGACTCACTGGCGGACCCTGTGCATCCTGGCAGCGGCCAATTCACCCCCAGAGCAAAGCAGAGAGATGTTTTAGGCATTCATACCAGGTATGGAGTCTGAAAGGAGGCTTTTGGGAAATATGAAGATGGTGTCCACTACAATTCCATCCACTACAATTCCATCTTTCCAACCACCTTTAAGTTATACACTGTAGTTAGTGAAGCCAGGTTATAAAACCTCTTTTTCAGCTACTTTTCCAGTTTATGAAATTATTTGCTTTAAATTGCCTTATGCAAGTCAGATAGGAGCTTTGAAATATGGATCTCTCTGAAGTCATTAGCTGTCAGTTTTAATGCTTGAACTGTAAGATCTGCTAAATCAATGAATGCCTTTACAAAACCTTTTAATTCTGAAAGACAATAGGGTGCAAATGCAAAAACTGCCAGATTCTTCAAATCGGTGAGCAGCAATCCCAGAATTTATTGCATAATTTTTATTCGATTGCTGTGCAACATATGGGTTATTACATCTAAGCGAAAAAAGTGGACTATTAAGTAGTCAGTATAAGGCTTTATGGGGCACTGAATTCAAACAAATCTATAGACTAATATAGAAAATTGGCCATTTTGACATTCCCCCTGGTTAAATCCAGATTGACAAATCTAAAATGTTTTTCTTTTGTCACGTAAATATAATCTTGTTAACTAATCTTGTACTATCAGGTACAAACAGTCATATTTGATTATCTAAGTACATACGGTATTTTCTGTTTTATGTGTCTTTTCGGGTTAACATGAAGTTCAGAATGCTCTGCAACCTCTGTCTATAAACAAC
>CAEGAF010106737.1:0-21064 GCA_903067075.1 Micropoecilia bifurca
CCCCCACACCACCACACACCCCCCACACCCCCACACACACACACACACACACACACACACCACACACACACTCCCCCTGCCTCTCAGCTGATCAATATCTCTTGTAGCTGAAGGCTGGCGCTCTGATGTGAAGCTGTCTGAGTGGTTGGAGAGGCGACGGCTCAGGAAGGCGAGTGTTCATGACAGAAAGCAGTTCTGATGTGAGACTGATTCTCATCTTTTTGGAACCTTGAAGCTCCGTTTTTACTCCAAACGCCTCTTCAGCTGATGACTGCAGCCCAATTATTGGGTTTTTCTTCTGCTCTGGAGAAGTGTGACTCTGTTGAATTGATCCTCATTAAGGAGGAGGAGGTGGTGGGTAGTGGTGACACAGTTCTGAACTTCTTCTCTGAGCCCCTTTTCTGCCCCTGGCCCTTTAACAATGTGAAAATAGTTCTGCATGATTAATGTTCATGTTTTATTCACTGCTCCGGTTCTGTTTTTCTTTCTATGCTTTAAGACAATATTAGCATAACAACTCCTTTTGAACTCCTCACTGAGATCTAGTTTTATTAGAAGTTGATGAGTTTATCAGTAAAGATGCACCGATCAGGCTGGTACATATTTCCGATTTAGTTTTTTGGGGGAGGGGTTTCTATTATGTCTCGCATGCTGCACTTTCTTTTAAAAGAGAATGGATTTATTAAATAGGGGAAAGAAAATAACTTTTTTTTGTACATTTGACCTGCCGGTCAAAGGTCAGATCTGAGAAAGAACAAGCCAGCTCTGTGTCTGGTTGATGGGTCTCCGTTTGTCTCGTAACGGTTGGTGAGAAGTTCCTCTGCAGTCAAAACGTAAATCAGCTGCTCCTCTTCCAGGGAACGATGATTTGTCTCAACTTAATGCCATCTGTCACACGCAACACTTGCTTTCTCCCCCACGTCTTCATCTAAACTACCTCCATTAGTCAATCAGAGCTGTTACTGTCTCACATGGCTGAGAGGCTGCCATGCAACTTGTCCAAACAGATCTCTGAAGTCACAGCGAATGTATATATGTAAATAAAAGCTAAGATTATTCAATTTATACTATTATTGCAGCATGGATGTTTCTGTGCTTGCCAAAGCAAACAAAGCAGCGGCGTTTAGTGCCGTACTTATCGCAAACCCACGATGGGCTTAGAGGGGAGAAGAAGAGGTGTGGAAAATATAAAAGGCTGCGGGGTGTGCAAGCATGAAAGGTGTAGTGCTTAGATTAGGACAGTGTGTGTGTGTTCGGTGTGTGTGTGTCTTGTTAAGTGGTCTAAGTTGGTGTTTTCTGTGCAGAAAACTGATAAGGTGCAACCAAAGTCTCACAGTTTGTGCTGAGTAAGGAATGTGTCACGGTTCCTCCACAGGGAAAGAAAAACAGCGCGGTTAGGAGGAAAGACAACACAAGCTTTTTTCTGGACTGTGTGTGTGTGTGTAGAAAATACACCTTTTGTGTGTGCAACAAAGTGTTGGTGTGTATTTGTGAGACGTTGTGGCTTTTTTGCTAATTTAAGTGATGCTCAGTAGAAAGGGTAGTGTCAGTTTTTAACAAGGGAAATACAAAAGCAGTTCCAGCACCTTGTAAAAGTATTCACACCTCTGGACCTTCTCCACTGTAGCTCATAATTGTGAAGTGGGAGGAAAACAATTCAGGGTTTTCTTCTGTAAACATCAATTACCAAGTCTTGCTCGATTCTCAATTGCAATTTAGCTCTAGACTTTGACTGAGCCATTCTGAACCATTCACATATTTCAATCCAAAACATTAAGTCCAGCTTATCTCTAGCTGGAAAGTGAACTTTCCTCCTGGTTTTGTGAGTTTTCTCCATCTAGCTTCTGTGGTGGAAGCCAAGCATACCCACAGCATTATGTTGCCACCACCAAGTTTCACAGTGTGGTCAAACAGTGTTTTCATAAGCCAAAGAGTAAAATTTGGATTCAGTCTGATCAGACCACTTTCTTTCATGCATCTGCTTGTTCTTTTACATAGCAAAAAGGAAACTTTCTGCTTTAAAAAGTTTCCTATTTAAAGCAAACTTTAAGTAGGAATTCTTCGGTCTTTCTTTTATAAGTTGTTTTCTTTTTGCTTTTCTTCATGATGCGTAAAACTTTAAATGAATATGTTTGCAATGCACTTAAACAGTGATGTAGAGACTATAAACAAAACTAAATCATATTAGTATTGGTATTGAGTGCTTTTTTGTCATTTTTTAATAAGTTGATATTGGTTTGATAAGTGAAACTGGACTAATATTAATAAACCATATTTATTAATATCTTGTTGCTGTTTGTATTTCTGGAGAAGTAACAGAAGGGATTGGTCAATACAACCAAAACAAACGCACAAGTTTAGCGCTAGCGGGAAGAATGTCTATTGCTTTTAAAAGGTTTGGTTTGTTTGACACAGTACAGTGTGAAAAATGGTCCCCAATCAAAGAGAGTCGACCAGAGTATTAGGTGAGAAAACAGCTCAGCCTAGCAGAATATTCAGCCATTAGCTTGGAAAGCGTCTTGAATGAAAATGCAACACATATTTAGGGTTTCCCCCAGAAAACTTGCTAAGCCCGGTGGTTAGGGCGTCGAGTCAGCGATGAGCAAAAGAAACTCTTGCATTCCAGCTTCAAAAAAAAAAAATATATATATATATATATATATATATATATTTTTTTTTTAAATATATATATATATATCTTTTTTTTTTTCAAATTTTTAACAATTGACTAAAACATCTCTGTTGCACTCTTTCCTGTACTTGCAGTCTTGTCATAAAACATGTGAGAACCAGTAGTCTAGAGCATTCTAAGCATGGAGGGAGTCCAGCTAAGGTTAAAGCTACCAGTGGTAGTACGACTGCTCGGTCTGGGCGGTTTGTACTTTGCTTTTTTTGGGCACTTCACTGAGAGCTTTCGGTACATTCCAGCCTCTCCCCGCTTAGACAAACAGAGGGCAGAGCTCTTCATCATCCCTCTCTGTACCTGCCGTGTCTCTGCCTCCCTCCTGCTCCTCACACTTAACTCACACTGACTTCTAAACTTGGGTATTCCTGCTGGACGGGCCACAGGTTCTCATCAATCAGCTGCCAGACCACGGAGAGGAATTTCCCTCAAGCAGGAGCAGAGTCCTGTGAAAGGTTATTTAGCTCCAAAAATACACAAATCCGCTCTATTAGTGCAGTTTGAAGATGACTTAATAAACTCGTTTTGTAGGTTTTGGGATTCTGGCACATGGCTGTTTTTTTTGTTTTTTTCTGAGTCAAATCTTTGCTAACCCACCTCAGCAGTCAGGTGTGCTGCAAGAGCAAAACAGCAAGGAGGGATTTCCACTCTAATCTTGAAAATCTGTACAGAATGTTATGTCAAAATATTGGATGGTGTGTACAGAGCCCGTGGCGTTTCTTCAGCTTTTGGTTCAACGTGATGTTGATTTTTCTTGCAACAAACACCCAGACGTCTAAACGGCTTGATTTTCTGACTCCATGTTTGTCTTTTTTTCTCTCTCTTTTTTTTTAAAGGTCGGAGGCAGGAAGTGGTCAGGTCCTCCGTTGTCTGCGGCCGGCGTTCAGCGAGACAGCATGTGGATGGTGGAGGATGGGCCCTGAGTTGGAGTCGGTCCCTGCTGCTCTGCGTCGGGCCCCTCCGTCCAGAGGAATGACGGCTCTGTGGTGCTCACTCTGGCTCTCCCTCCTGCTGCCGCTCTGCGTCTCTCCGGCCAGGCTGCCCACCGCTCAGCCCACAGGTAGGATGCGGGGCCCCGCCCCCTGTCATCTCTAGTAACACTGATGGAGCTGTTTGAGAAGATGAGCAGATAAACACAAATCTACATTTTAGTTGCTGCTTTTGCTAAGATGAGTGGATTGTCAGAATGGCTAATATTGGAGGTTAAGGTTTCCCCCAGAAAACGTGCTAAGCCTGGTCACCAGTGGCCCACCCACCATGTTGTTGTGTTAATATTAAAAGTTGTCTGGAAACATAGATGCTCTCTCTTCAGTCTCACTGCGCACTCAGAGCAATTCTCTATAAGTTGCACTTTTACAGGTTTGCGTTGAGTAAGCCGAGCGAGCGTTTTATTCTTACTGGTTAGTGGTACATAAAAAAAGAAAAACTTAAAACAACAAGCTCTTAGCCTGGCGGGGCATGAAAAGCCTGGTTGTCCACCAGGCTCATAATACACTGGGTAAAGCATATAGTTGTTGAAGTTTTCCACATTTTGTCATGTCACAACCACAAATTTCAGTGCAGTTTTTGTCCCCATAGTAAAACATGGTGGTGGCAGCGTCATGTTGTGAATATGAAGCCCTATGAAAATAATCATCACCTACTTCACAGCCTGTCAAAGCCCAGATGTAAAACTATTTAAGAATCTGTGACAAGTGACAGGCGCTCCATCCGTCTGAGTCAGAGCAGCTGAGGGATATAAATAAAAAAGGAAAATGTAGGACATTTCCACAACAATGAACTGATTTACTTTGTTTTTTTGACGGTTTAATTTGACAAATTGGGCTAAAAATCAAGAGGTCTTCAGGGATGAAATGATTAATCAGATTAATCGTGATAAATTGTGATAAATTGGTTATTGAAATAATTATCACCTAATTTAGAAGTTTATTATAATCTGGTCTATAAGGACTCCGAGAAAATCAGTTTGCTTAAAGAACAACACACTCTTAGCAGCAAATAAGCCAAAACTGTAAAAACATTTTAGGCAATTAAATATTTATTTGCATCTTTCAATGTATTTCTAACATTTCATAAAAAGGCTGAAATGTTTAAATGAAAAAATGTGCATGATTTTTTTTATCTGATTAATCGATTAATTTTGAGGAAAATCAAATATTTTATTGATTATGTTAATGAGATAAATAATGGTTAGTTGCAGTCATTAGTTCATTCTTATAACACGTTTTTTGATTGTTTAATATGACGAAAAGGGAGACACTCACATAGGTGTGAATCCTTTGCAGCCATTCTAAATGTTCTGTTTTTGGACACTTCACACTGAGCAGCTTCTTCATCCCTGTCACATCTCAATGATCCGCTAACTTAAAATAAACAGAAATGTTTCAGAAGACATTTATTGTTTATGTAAAGATGTTCTTTTTGATTCCCCCAGCGGGATTTAATTGGACTGTTTTTGGTTTGCTGAGCTCAGTGTGATTTCTCTTTTTTTCCCCCTCTTTGTTCTCGAGGCGCAGACATGCCCAGAGATCAATCCAAAGTAAACGTCAACTGTGTTTTCTTTAATCTCTCCATATTGCGCAAAAAAGCCCCAAACAGAGCGTTGTAATCTTTTTTTTTTTCCTGAGGCATTAGCCAAGTTATTTTTTTTCTCCCCCCCCCCCCCGCTCTCTCACTTTCTCTCTTCTCTTTATTTTCTTCTCTTTAAGTCAAAAGCCATTTGAAGCGATCTTTTGACACTCTTCAGATGCTGCAGTTGCATTAAGAAAGATGAGGGCTTGTGTGTTTTCTGGAGAGGGTCCAGATTTGTCTTTCCCACTTTGTTGGTGTGTGTGTAGGAACACGTTGGGGCTATCATCCAGATAACATGGCTCACAGGAGGAGACGTGGATTGCATCTAATATGCTTTCATCATGTGTGTGTGTATGTGTGTGATTACTGAGTGAAAATCCTGATGGAGCGAGCTTTAGAAATATGATGTCATCTGAGGAATTCCATCACTACACATGAAACACGTGAAAAAGCTACTTGGGGCGTCTGACCTCATGCTCAGCCCCAATGATACGACAGAGCTGCTGGGATTTTGTGCATCTGCTGGTAGATCATGTTGGGTGTGGTTTTGTTTCTGATTTAGCTTTTTCTTTTTTTTTAAACTGCTTTGTATATTTGCAGAAAGCCAGCAGAGACTCTTGAGAAGTAGTTTTGTGTCGCTGCTGGTTCTACACATGATGGTGTGATGGTTCGCTTGATCTGATATGGATGAAAGTGTGTTTTCTGATGAAATGACACGACTTTATCTCACTATCAGTGTCTCTATTGTTGGTTTCTTAAAATGTTTGAAATGAAAGAAATGAAATGAAAGGCCTGCATAGAAGATGTTATCGCCATGGATACTGTAAACCAGGCAGACAACTGTACACAAGCAAGGAAATGTAAAGGAGTCCATTTAGAGATATTGCAGTGTGGCAATAAAGTTTAAGCTTAGATGAAAGAACAGAAATAAGCAACTTTTACAATAATACTTTGCCCTTTTTGTAACTCCAAATCTATTCATTAAAACATTTACCTAACTGTGAATTTCTTCATAGAGCATACTTTAAACATTTGAAAGAAAATGTAGCTTGAGAAACTGAGAAACTTAAAGGCAACATACCTTAATACACCACAGGCTGCTGTTTGTAAAGCAACCAATCCAGGAACGCCATTCATTTTCCTCGCCACTGATTGGCTGTGTCCCCAGTTGTCTTCCTTGTCTTCCTTCCAAGAGACAAGGAAGACTGAGAATGTTAGTTTTTGCTGAATTGCCAAGACAATTTCCACTGACTGTAGTAATGTGTATTAAGAAAGAGGCAAAAAGTTAATTGACTTAAGATTTAATGTTGATTAAAGGCTTGTTTGATTATAATTAGTTCCAACTAATTAATTAACTTTTTAGACGTTATCTTAATGTTGTTTTGTGGCCATCCAGAAGAGGTCGCTGTTGGTCATCCTTAAGCGGAACCAGTTGATATAGAAATAAAGATGGCGGTACCATACCAGAACAGGAAAGTAAAACAGTCCAAACAAAGTCAAGTTTGGGATGCAAAGTACGTTTTGTGTTCTGTGTTAAAATATAAACACTCAACAACAAGTTATTCTTTCTTTTTCTGTTCAGTAACCTAGGGGGTTCCTGGAAAAAATACAATTTATTATTTATTCAGTCAGTCCTTTATGCAATTTAAACAAAACAATAAAATGTTGTTTTTTTTTCAGCATTATGAAAAATTTTACTTGTCGGGTTATAAAAAAGACAGTTGACCCTTGTAATACAAGAGAAAACTGGGGTTTTTGAGAAAATTGCAGCTCATCAATTAATCGTAAGTCAGTTGATTAGATCAGTCAACCTTAGATTAACTCATTAATCGATAACTTGCATCCATCGTATTAAGGAATATTGGGTCTGAGCTATTAAAATAGGCAGCTAAGTGTTTTTATAAGGTCTCAAGAAGGACTAGGCAACATGGCTTAAAATTAAAATCTGTGATTTCTTTCACACTAAGAGAAATGCCTGATTCCCATTTCTTGGAAAGATATTACAAATGACAGAAAATGTCCCTTCTATGAATTGACTTGAATTTAAAGTCCAAATAAGTAGAAGCTTGAAAACACATTTTGCAATAGATTACAAAACTGTTTCATTAATCGCAATGAATCACAATGAATCCTGATTAATCACAATTATGTTTAATTCCACAAATTGTTTTAGTCTTGATTCACTTTACTTTAAAGCTATACTTTGTGGCTATTTTAATGATAATTGGAAGTGAACTCCATGTGAATCATCCAGCTGCAACATATCCACACCTTTCTGCATGTCATGGAGAGGCAGGGATCCCCCTCCTCTCCCCAGTAGGCATGTCCGGCCTACGGTCCGTCTCCCTGTCGGCCTTTTGTCCTCCCGCAGAGTTCCCCAAATCCACAGATGGACCAGCAATGGGGGCAAAACGACTGTCATTTACTGGCAGATGGCATGACTTCCCCTCAACCACAACATCCCTGAGCTGGGAAGTTCCTTTAGCTTTATGCTAACAGTCTGTGACTGTGTGTGTGTTACAGTGTATGTGTGTGAGGAGGTGAATGGTAGATGGATATGTGTGTGTGTTTGCGATGAATAGTAATCGGAAGGTGCTGAAATGTTGTTGAAAGCTTGCAGGTTATAATATTTAACCTAAAGGTGTGAGGCTGCTAGCTATCTGCTCAACAGCTGTATTGATGCCATCTTATGAATTTGCCCACGTTTTGTGTTGTTTATGTAGGTGACCACTGAGTGTGGGTGATGAATGTTTTTGACTGGAAAACAAATCTCTCTCTGCTATTTCTACTTTAAAAAACCTTAATGGTTGCCTTTCACTTATGGAAGATTTTAAATATAAAACCTGTAATTATTTCAATGGAGGGTTTATTCCACTGAAGGCCCTGAAAGCATGTAATTTCATTTATGAAAAAAAACTCACCCAAAGAACAGAACTACCCATTAAAAAAGAATCATGAAACGAGCTTTAAAAAGGCTACTAGAGTCATTTCCAGACCCATTCCCTGCTTTTTATGTGTGCATTAGTAAAGCGAGGCGGTTCTGTGGTCTGTCTGTGAGCGAGTGTGACGTTCAGTCCCCTTGTTTCCATTAAGTCTGTGCCGTTGTTTATTTCTCCAAAGGCATGGTGGCATTCCCAAATGTTGGAAAAGAATGAGAAAGTAGCGTTTTGGAAAGCCGGGTGAATTGATGCTGGAGATTAATGACGAAGAGCAGAGGGTGAATGTCTGTGTGGGTCATTCTCCCACCTTTAGTCACTGACCACACTCATAATCACACCTCCTGCTGGTGGCCTTTTGTGGTTGTCATGTGATTTGCATTTTGTATGTAATTGTAAAATATTGTTCCTGTATAATATTGAGTTAAAACTTCTTTTTTTCTTTGTAGAAGATTCTCCACTGAGTCTCTTGTCTTTCCCAGATATTCTCAGGTGTTCTGAATAAAATAATCCCCCCAGGCATCATGGTGCCACTACCATGTTTTCTCTGGCTTTGTTTCCATCCAATTATCATGCAAATACATTGAGAACTTTTGAAATGTCACGAAAAAAAGAAAGGGGAAAGTGCGAGTTAGACGTGTTTCCGTCTACTGGACCAGGATACGCAAGACATGATTTTTAGAGGCGTTGTCGCTATATGTGGGCGTAGTAAGCAGGAAGCAGCTGTAAGCTAGCATGAGCCACACATCTCAGAAAAATGAGAAGAGATTGTAAATTTTTCTGAGTTTTTTTTTGTCTCTGATGACGAGCAGATCCACCAGTGGATGCGAAAGTGTCTGAATTTATTCTGCAAATGTGTTTCCATTTCCCCTTTTATCACATTAAATCTTTTTTGGAAAAGCTAAATATCACTTCGCGCGAGCTTCAATACTTTATCAAATTTTCAGAGTACAAGTATGAGTGTTTCAGTTTATATACTTGCTGAGTTCAACTACTGATACAGAGAAGTTAGCAAATATATTTATATACAACACAATAACTTCTGAAAACATATTTCCTTTGTCTAGCAATGTGACACTTAACGTGAGCCAATCAGAAAGCATGGACTCTCCACCTGCTTTCAGAGGGGAAATTACTGAGGGGAATCCCAAACAGCTGAAAGGCTAAGCCTGGCGGCAGGGGTAGCTAGGCATGGCGGGCTGCCATGCCTATAATACACTGGGGGAAACCCTGCGGATGGATATTTTTTCTCCCTCCCACCATCTAACTTCTCTTTTCTTCTTCTGTTTTTCTGTTGTTTATTTACACATTTGGGTACTTGTCACTGGTATTTTTTTGTTTTAGTTCGCCATCCTGGTTGGAACGTGAGCAATCTGTTGGTATTAAAGTGAAGGGAGCTGAATTCCTGACTCAGACGGAGACATGTGTGAGATCCGTGACGCCTCTAAACACAGTACATGTCAGCAGGGGCTGCTTAGGTCAACAAGAAATTTGTTTTCACACCCTCACATGCGCGCACACACACACACACACACACACACATTCCCCTTTTTTCTTCTTTTCTGTCAAATTTCATTTCGGCTGCATATCTTATTCTCCTCTGTCCATCACATGAACATGCACGATCTTACCAGTTGAAAGCTTCTCCTGCGCTCACGAAGTCTTTGATGATCACAGTGTTTTCCTGAAGGTATTGTGTGCGTGCATGTGTGTGTTTGTGCAAGTATGATTGTGTGTGTCGCTCTTAGAATAGCTGACAGCTTATGCAGAAAGCAGTTTTTCTGAAGAACTTCAGTGAAGCCATGATTCTGCCCTTTAGCTCACAATAAGAAAGATTTGATGTATTTTCCCATCAGCTTGTTCTGAGACGTACCCGTGTGAACCTGAGGAGAAACACCTCAGCATTATGACATTTACATAGACTTTTACATAGACTTAAAGCTGCATTATGTAGCTTTTTTTAAAAATATGTTTTTTTTGAGATTTGTTAAAATCATCACTGTCAATGTGAAAAAAGTCAAACTCCTCCCTGAGCTACTATAGCAATATGAGTAAATGTACAGCTCCCTGTCAAAAAGAACCAATCAGAGCCTTTACAGGAAAACTGTTTATCTGCTGACATCGGTGGCCATGCTAACTAGGTTTAGCATTCATAACAGGCTTTGCTGTGGAGAGAAGCTGTAGTGTAGCAGGGGGCGAGGGTGTGAGCAGTGCGTACATGAGTGACTAACAGCAATAAGACCCTCCTCCTGGCTCTGATTGGTTGTGTCTGACCATATTTCTTCAGACGACAATAGTAGCACTGGGAGAAGGCAGAGGAGCCTTTGATTTTCATAGATTATCAGTCTCATAACAAACTGTAAACACATATTGGCAGTTTTAACAAATACGTAAAAGAATTTTTTTTAACTTGTGTCTTAACGATAAGTATGTAATTAAAGCTACAAACCGCAGCTTCAATATTCCACTCCTTTAGTTTTCACATCAAAACTCGTCATGAGTAAATTAGATGAAGCAAGTTTGAACAGAAACAAAACCAATAAACAAATCTTTTTTTTTTTTGAGCCACCTGACCAGCAGCGTGCAGCTGTTCAGCCCTCTTCAATGAAACAAAAATGAAAAGATATCAAGGAATATCTGTGCATGTTTTGTTTTTTGTTTTTGGCTTAGAGGGGACTCCTCTCTCTTTTCCAGTTTGCATGTGTTGGGTCATTTTCCAGAATATCATCACGCGTGTCCATACTGTGGAGCGCCCAACCTCACTGGCCTGTAATCATCCCATTATACGCGCCATGTGTGGGCTCAACAAGAGCCATGAGGGACCAGGCCGTTCATCACAACCCGGGCTCCATGTCGTTGAAAGCGGTTCCTCCTCTTCAGCAGAGACACGATGATGCACATTTCCCTGGCAACGTTATCAGGAAATCTTTTGGCAAGCGTGGGAAGCATACAGGTCAAACAAGCCTTAGAGAGAGTGCTGATTTCTGCAACAATGGCTGCTTTGTGTTGACTCTGTGATGCAAATAATCCAGTAGACACCCAAGACTCTTTTTTTTTTTAGGAAAGGAATTAAATGCTGAACGGTTCTTCCGCTTAGTACAGAATCACAGGAGTTCTTGTGATAGAATATATTTATGCATTAGTTTAATATAGAGTGTCTGTTATGGTTTATACGGTAAAACAGTGAAAATTGTGTGATTGTGCTTTTTTTTTTCAAAGATTTACTTTTTAAATCTTTTTTTAATATTTTTTGAAAAATATTTGCATTCCTGCAGTTTACTTTTACATCCTTTAGATAAATTGAGCAAATACAAAATGCAGCTTTCTAATAGCGCTGGGTGATGAACCAATGAACTTCTTGTTTTTCAGTGAAGAATGTGGTTTTCAGCTTCAACTTATTTGGACTTTGAACTCAGGTCAACTCACAGAAAGGATGATTGGGAGAAAAAAAAAGTTTATCAAAATGTTTTCTGTCATGTGTAATTTATTTTTAACAAAGCGAGAAAAGGAATCAAATAAAATTGGAAATTGGATTTGTTGTGGAAAAATTGCAGAGATTATTTTAAGCCCTATGTTGCCCAGCCCTACAAATCAATGATTTGATTGGGGGGGGAAACAAGAAAAAGAGGCCAGTGTTGATTAGGCAATAAGAAAGAGAAAAGGTGCAGGTTTTGAAATGATTTGGTTATTATCACTCGGTGCATTGTGAACGACAACAACACCAGCTGAAAATGGTCCCCAGTTTATCTGAGACTACCGGACTATCAGGTGTGAAATCGCCTTTAGTTTCATAAAGTCTAAATCACCTGCTTTTAAATGTCCACTTAGGCAAAACTTTCTGAAAAGGGAGTTGACAGCTGCAGATCAGCGGGTCACTGTCACCCAGCAGGACTCTCACCGACCCCGTCGCTGCTGTCACCTGTCTGACTATTATTATTATCCCTCATTAGTGCCCTTTGAAATCCTCTGTGAGAAGAATTGCATGAATTATGGATGAAAAGACAGGTCTGTGTGTCTGACCCTGCCATCTTCATGTTGCGGTGTGTTTCTCTCTATGTTCTCAGCACATACTGTATATGTAGGGATATTAAATAAGAATCGCATTGTAAGCCCTAAATCTTCGCAGGAATCTGCTTACTCCCTCTTTTCTTTCTTTCTTTTTCTTTTTTTGGAGATGTTTTGAAGTTTCCATCAGCTTTCAAGGCCCTCTCGGAGCTGCATGTACCGTGTTTCATCGTAATGATGTCTCTGAGGCATATACACACTCTTCTCTGTTTCGTACACACCTGTACATGCCCTCTGTTCTACCCCTGGCTGCGGTTCAGGCCAGTTCTCGGCCCACAGGCTGACAGCGGTGTTGACATACGGCAGGTTTTTAATTACAAAGCTCCCCCTTAAGGCAATTGTTGAGATACTTAACAGATCAAGCAGACAACACGGGGGAACAGAAGGCCTCCTTGTGTCGTATAGAACTGCTATTTCAAAATCTGCGCTTTTTTCTTTTCTTTTTTTTTCAGCAGCTGAAACTGGAGGTAAATGTGGCTCTTTCAGCTTTGCCTTCTATTTAAAGTTATCCATCTTCCCACCCTCTTTTTATCTTTATTTGCATCTGTCCCTCTGTCATCTAGATTTACTGCCACCGTTTATTGAGCTGCATGTTCTTCAATAAACTGCGGATGGGTTTGCAGTTACAAAATGCAGCCAGTATACCTTATGCATGTTCAAACCTGCTGTACACCACATATTTCCCTGCTTCCTTCTACATTCAGTAGAAAAGTGTTTCATTTTCAGATTCATAGCATGTCACGTTGTCGTGTCAACCTGCTTACCAGTGATCTTTGCTATATTATGTGCTCTCCACTCGGGTTGCACAATTTTAGTCAATTTTGGGTAAAATCTGCATTTTCCTCACACATTTTTCTCGTTAACACTGTCAGTGGCAGTTGCTGTCTTCCATGAAAGGTGGGCGATATGGACTTAAAGTTTTAACACGATATTTTGCTGTACTATTGTGCTAACGGTAACAGTGACGAAGAAAACTATTTATTTATTCTTTTTGAGTTAACTGTGTGACAGTGACTGTGTCACAGCAATTATAGCTCCACAAACACAAATAGTGCTTTTGAAAAAAAGGTCCTATTTGTAATCCGCTTCTTTAGGATGACAATCATGTAAAGAAATATGATTTATATAAGTAAAACGCACAGAGTATTTTCAAAATATTTGTTTTTCATTATTTTTCTTTTCATTGAACAAACAGTGAAACAATAGTAAAATTATCAATTTCGACAATACAGACAGTTTTAATGGTTTTAAACACCATTAATTGGAAATTATGTTGACAACGATAACTCAAAATTCTTGTAACAAATTTATCACAATAAATTTGGTACTCTATACAACAGGCTCAATTTCTTATTGGTAGAAATGTAACGGTGCTCATATTTGTACATTGTTGTTGGTTTAGTGCACACTAAGAAAAATTTAATTATCTTCTTTCCACTTCATAATTTACCAAATAATCACATCTTTGTTTTTTTCTTCAGCGCATGCAAAATTATTATGAGTGGGACGAAATACTCCAAAGTTTGCCTGGGGAGTTTGCCTGTTTTGTTTTGGAATGACAAATCTGTTTTGTCATTCCAAAACAAAACAGATTTCCAGTGTTGTTTGTTTGAAAGGCTTGTCTTCTTTTGGACAATGTGTGGCTGTGTGTTAATCCATAGCTCTTCTGTAATATCACCAACTACAATTTCCCCAAAATGATGCATACTTGGCCGCTCCCAAGTGGGCGGGATTTATCGCTCCAATGCCTGAATGAGACGCAAAGTCTCCTTTGATTGGTTGATAGGTGATGAACGCTTGCACCATGGCTGAATCATGAATATTTGTCATGTAACTTTTTACATCTGTCACTGCCATGATTTCTAATTACTTATCACAGCAAGGCAGTGACATTCATGTTCTCCCTATAGCCTGGATGCAAAGCCACTCTCTTTCATCTTCATCCTCACTCAACTCTCCTTCTTCTTCCTTCCTCTTTCCCATCCTTCTCTTTGTCTCCACTTTCTACTCTCACACATCTGCTCCTTGTGCCTTCACCCTTCCCCTTAATACAGTCTAATTAGGTCACCTACTTCTCTCTCCATCTTTATTTCCTTTCTCTTCTCCCCAGCCCCCTTTTCTTTTTGTGGCGCTTCATCCATCTATCTTTGTTCACAGCTGAAACGATCCAGAGGCCTGTGCTCTCACCCTCATGTGTGCTTCTGTTTAACGCTCCCCCACATCCAGCAACAGCTGACACATCTAATATTGAAACCAAATTCCCTCCTTCGGCCTCCCCCCTCAGTATTCCCTTATGTTATTTTGCCAGGAGAGCTAAAATAATAAACCCTTGTACCGTCTGCAGAATGTAATGGAAGCCTTCTTCACCCTGGAAAGAAGAGAGAGACGTGGAGTTGTGTTGGCTGACAGCGGCATGGTGACAGTACAGCTGACTGAATTTTTTTTTCTTCTTCTTTTGTTTTTTCTTTTTAAATAACCGTCATCAGAAGTGTTTTTTTCTTCTATTGGAAAACTGTTATTTTTGAATGCGGCATTTGGTAATGGGCTACATTTTTTCCTGATGTGACAGGTTTCTCCTCATGGAGCGTTCTGTTTGGTGTGTATTGCTGAAAAACAAAATCAGAACGAGCTAAGAGGTTGTTTTTCTAATGCGCGACGCTTGCTTCAGATTGAAGAAGCACTCAGGGCTCTTAAGATAAAGGCCCATGGGAGGAGCATTTATCTGGGAGGAGCAACTTAAACATCTGTGATAGAGCTGGGTTGGTAGTCTGACACTCTGCTGATAAAGTGGGCTCCAACTGACAAGAACCATAAAACCAAAGAGCGTTAATGCTATGTTCACACTGCAGGTCTTGATGCTGAAAATCCAATTTTCTTTTTGTTTTTATTGCCACACATACTACCAATTAACCGATTTCTGTGTGAACGGTTTACAATCCCAAAGCGGCACTGTGCAGAACGTTGACGTCACACAGCAGTGCTCTGTTTACGGAAGTAATAGTGGTCGCCATATTTTTACCATATGATGTATATTTCTTCACTAATGTTTGAACAAAATGCCTGTAATTCTTTAATGCATTAATTAATGCATTAAATGTGTACATCGAATTGTACTTTCAAAAAATAATCACCTATTCTTGAGTACATTTTCTCCTAATGCTCAGCTGCAGAAAGAACAAACTGTTTAGTGGAAACATTTGTTCAATTACGCTGCAGGTTTTCTTATTAAAATAATGGGTAATACTCATCAATACAATACAAACATATACAGAGTTTGTATACAAAAGGTAATACAAACTCTGCTCTGTGTTTGATAAACTGCTGCAAGAACTCCCTGAGTGGAGAAATATCCCCTTGATCATTCAAGTAATTTATTACTGAAGATCTTTATAAATAAATGCAGAATGAGGAAGTAACTAAACATCTTGAAGCCTGAGGTGTTCTGTGTTGGGAAACCGACTCTTTGGAAAGTCTCATAATTTTCTGACAGTACTGTAGTAGGACACAGTATGACTATCCTAAACAACATACATTTAATGTGACAAACCAACACAATACATGCATAATTACGAAGTGGAAAGAAGATAATTCAATTTTTCTTGTTGATGCAGTTACAGCTGCATGTTTTTGGGGTATTTGTCTAGTAACTTTGTACGTCTACTAGCCAAAACTTTGAGACTGAGATTTTTGAGTTTCCAACAAGATGTTCTACAAATGTTTCTTTTGCTCCTTTTGATTTTGTTGTCTCTTTTGGTCAGTAACTTGGAGGATATTAAGGCCTTTAGAGACTTCTGTCAAAGACATAAAGTGTCGTGCACAAACATGTTTTCAAAACAAGCTAAAAATGTTTTATTACATTTGTTCTATCAATAAAGTGTGCTTCATATTTATTTTACAGTTTAAGAATATGTAACCTAAATATGGAGAAGTTGTGGATTTCTAACAGTAACCACATTGTTCCCCAACAGAGATGAAACATTAGGCTTAATACAAATGAGAACTTCCAGCGGTATTTTTAGATGCTTTTAGCTTTTATTCAGATTGATAAAAAGCACGTGACAGGTCATTAAAATCTGTTGTTCCTGACAGATTAATTAACTAAAGGCTGCTGAGGCTTAACTTCGGTCTTGTTGCCAAGATCTTTGAAAGACGGAGTCATTGTTAGAGTGTAGACAATGCTAACTCCACTCTGGCTTTCAGATTTTAGTTGTGTGTGAGTGTGTGTTCTAAGTACAAGCTCTTCTGTCCACTGATAACTGGATAAACCCGTGATCCTTTTCACCTTCCACACAGACGCACACTGCTATCTCTGGCATTATCTATGAGCACTTTAGAAGGTCTCTGTGCATTTGTGAGGGGGAGGGGGCCACACTTGGCACCCTGGGAGGTCAGGGCAGGGTTGTAGTTAAGGTCACCAGAGGTCAGAGTTGAACATTTCAATCAGCCATCTCCTCATGCTGTGTCAGTGTGTTTGAGCATGGTTTCCATCAAATGCTTCTCGTCTCTGGAGTTCCAGATAAGAGGCCTTTGAGTTGTGCTTAGAACTTCGAGACATTCGTTTCTTTAACAGTTCAGATCCCCCAGAGCGCAAATTCTATGCCGGGACCATTTTAGAGCTCACTTTTATGACTTTTATGTCCAAAACCTTTGGAAAGTTTTCCAAAAGTTGTCACATAGATTCGGTCAAGGTTGCGAGTCGCTATCATGTTATTTTTTTCCCCTCCATCGCCTGAAGCTGTAAGTCATTCGACTCTGCCGTTGACATTCCCAGGTCGTCTTGACTTTTGTTCATGACGTTTGCGCAAATCACTGCCGGCATGCCATAAAACCACCTCCGCTCCCAGAACACGAAGCGATCCCGTTGCCTAAACAAGAGGCTCCGCAGTCGTATCTAGTAAAACCCACCTTGTAATCAGATTGGTTCCTCTGTGTTGTTGTGTGATTATGTTGTTCGGCAGCCCCCGCCCCACACTCTCTCCACCGACATCTTGGCTTTTATGGGTGTGGGCTTCTTCTTCCACTTTGTCTGCTGAATTGAAACTAGGCCAGTTCGTCCTCGGAATGACAATTACCATGGGCCAGACCCGCGGCCCGTTCCGAGGCGGGTGGGGAGAGACTATGGTCGACAACGAGGGTCTGAAAGAAGCAAAGATGGCAGGTCTCTGCCAAGAAACTCTGGACGTACAGTCGCTTCCGATGCTCGTTAGTGCAGCTGAGCAGTCCAGGCCTACGCGAGAGTGGAGGGAGGACTGAGGGGGGGTTGATGCTGGCACAGGCCGGGGCGGGATGTTTAGAGGCAATGTCTATCTTTAACTTGATTTTTGGGGGTTCTTTTGATGAAGCGCCACAGCTTGGTGGAGAGACCTCCCCCACCTTTCCTCCTTCCATCACCCTTCTTCTCTCCTCCTTGATCTCCATCCCTCGTCTCTCCCCCAATAGCCCCTCTCATCTTGGCAGTCTTCTGTAGGTCTGTGTGAGGTTGTCAGGCTGGCCCAGATTAAAGGCATTGTCCAAAGGTATTTACATCCGGCCAAACCATATTAAACAGAGATTAGGGGTTTTCACTCCACATTCGAGAAAGGAGAGGAGAATAGAGGAAGGAGTAAAAGAATTGGGAAACTTTCCAGAGACGAGCAAGATTTACAATTTGAGTAGTTTTTGAAACAGCGGAAGAAAAATGTGCCCCTTATTGACGGCAGGGTGGAGATTGGTGTTGTTGGTGGGTGGTGAAGGTGGGGGTGAAGGGTGGCTCTACAGATCCTGTTTGAAGGTCATGTGATACTGGCTAGTCTGACGGGTTGCTGAGCGTGCCAAATGGTTGGCAGCCGGTGCCGCTTTTCAGTAGAGGAAGTAGAGGCTAAAGAATCTGTTGGCGGGAGCAGCGAGCAGACAAGCTGCTGCTGCGAAGGACGTCCCAGTCCGTCTATGAGGTTGACGCACCTTGGAAGATATTTATAGTGAAAAATTGTGTCTTTTAGACATATAAAACAAAAGTAAGATGCACACAAAGACTGGCAAATGTATTCACACTGCTTGAGCAGATTTACATTTTCTCATTTTGGAGTTTTCTGCTTTGACACAAAGAAGTGTATCAACTCAAGTCAAATTAAGTGTATTTGTCACCTTTGAGTGTCAAGGCAGCTCAACATGTTTTACATTATGAAAACATTATACAGTAACCAATTGTGAAACCTCCAACATTATATTATCAAATGCCATCATCAAAATCATCAAGCAAATATAAATCAAATATATTGATTAATGTTCTAGATTTTGTTAATCAAAGCAGAGGTGGGTTTTTAAAGGAACTTGGTGTTTCAGATGTTTTGCAGTCTTCTGGAAGTATATTTCAATGATAAATTTGAAATTTTATCTTAAAAATGAAAATCTAATCAATGGAAAATGGGAAGTATGACGCAAAGTATTTGTCTTCAAGCTTCAATTTCTATCAAGCTTTCGTAACCAGTAGAACCACATCTTCCAGAGACCTTTACCAAAGAGAACTTCACTGTAGAAAAATCAGATTCTATTTAATGTTTTAAACTTGGCTACAAAATGCCAGATTTTGACCCAAATTTGGTTTTCAGAACTGAAAATAAATTTATTTTTAGTCGAGACCAAATGAAATTGAAAACTAGATGCTTTTCTTTTAATAGAGCAAATGTGCAAAACCACTTTTATGTTTTGGATCTATTATCCAGCTTACCTACAAACAAACAACACAAAAAAATTATCTGTCTACTGTATTTGTTTGAATTTAGTATTTTTATTATTAATAATATTATTTTCTTGGCCTGTGAGGACTTTTGACTCAACACTTTTGGCCCACAGCATAACAACAACATTTGGACATGCCTGACGTAGAGCCTCCAGAGTCACAGATCCCTGATCCAGGAATTAACAGAATTTCCCATTATCAACAAAAAACAAAACAAAACCTCAAGCTATTATCAGATTGAATTTAGCATTTCTTTGAAGATCACTTCTCACCTCGTGCCACAGATTCTTAATTACATTCAGATTTGGACTTTGATCAGAAGATTCAAACGCATAATTATGCTTTGATATGAAGTCATTTCATCCATCTAGGTTATATGAAACGTAATGTAAAGGAATTATGGCAGCCCTATTGGGATCCTCTCTGTACCAAACAGAGAGAGCTGATCAACTGCAATTCGGATATTTGGAGAACATCGCATGTCTGTTCCGAAAGAGGTGAAATATTTGAAGCTCGGCAAGGATTAATGAATCAATACATGCAAATCGCCTTCATCTGCACTGTGCATATCAACCCCAGTGCCAGCGCTGCCAACGAGTGACGACTGAGATACAGGGAATCCAGCCTTTTACAGTAGAGGAAGCAAACTAATTATCTGCAACAGGCCATTTGTTGCTGAATTGTCTGCCGCTGCTTTGGGAGCAGACTGCTACGCATATGTGGGAAACACGGCCTTGTCGTATGATTAGTTAAATGTAGTGAGGAGGAGGGAAAAAAAGGGCCGAGGGTAGCCTGATAAAGATAAATGTCTCCCCGGAGCATCTGGAATCCATCACTTTCAAAGCAGCTTAATCCCAGATATGGCTTTAAATAAGGCATGTGCTGCTGCTTTTCTCCCCGGCTCAATCAAAGTACCTGCTAGGAAAGGAGAAGAAGAAGCACATCAGTAACCCTCGTACACACGTCTAAATCTAAAACAATTACAAAGAGAGTTTTTAACCTAACGCAGATGTCATTAACAAACATCAAAGCTAGCAAAATGATTTAAAGTGTCATGCTCTGTCGAGGTAAAACCTCAAACTTCAATTGGGATTCTATTTCATAGATCAACAGGAAATTAAAATTAGGCATCATTTTCTACATTTATTACAATGCTAAACATGGAGCAGCTAATACAAACGTCCCAATGTGAATGTCAGCATCTACAGTTTTTCTAAAGAAGTTTCATTATCAGGAATGAAAACACTGGAAAGATGAATGGGTAAAATAACACTTTGCACCAATGGCTGAATTACCTAATTAGTAATTAGTATTTTCCTTGTTGAGCTCATATGTCTATTTATTCAATAATTTAGCACCAAAAAGAGTTTTTGAAATGAAAATTGTTGTATATTTCCACTTATTTTAAATTTTTTAATTAAACTTACTATATGAAACACTGGCGACCTGTCCAGGGTGACCCCGCCTCTCGCCCGGAACGTTAGCGGGAGATAGGCACCAGCAACCCTCCCGACCCCACTAAGGGACAAGGGTGTAATGAAAATGGATGGATATGAAACACTGCATAATGTACAGTGCTCTGCACATGCTTCCACCGCAGCTACCAACACATTCCCCACGCAGGCAAAGCTTTCAACACAAACATAGCCTAGAGGCCCATGCTAACTCATTCTTCCTACAAATCTGTTCCTTATGGAAAAGTGGTAAGAAGAAAGCTGTTGTTAAAAGACATCAATAAGCACCAATTATTGTTATTGAAGAACAGTGAGGCAGCATCATGATGGGAAGATGGATGGAGCTGGTAGAGACCCTTGTAATGTGTCAATGTCTCGTGAGATAGTTCTATGAAGTATTGATTAAGGTTGGCCGGGAAGTCGATACAAACGCAGAGTACGCTTTTCAGATTTCAGATGCGACTTTAATCATCCATCCATTTTCTTGCACCCTTGTCCCTTGCTGGGGTCGGGAGTTGCTGGTGCCTATCTCCAGCTGACGTTCCAAGCGGTAGGTGGGGTACGCCCTGGACAGGTCGCCAGTCTGTCGCAGGGCAACACAGAGACACACAGGACAAACAACCATGCACACACACAC